>CAUYSK010123507.1:0-14533 GCA_963575035.1 Avahi laniger
AGAACAAGGATAGAAAACTCGCTAGAAGTGTTATTTTTCCTTAGCAACAAGGAGAGGTATGGTGCCAAACTTTTAGGGTCAATCATAGATGTGCTCTACACTGAACTCAATTTTTATCCAGAGGAAATCTATTTAATTAATAACTAAATCATCTTGAAGGAGAACAAGAACCCAAAAGTAAGACAACTTACATTTTGAGTAAGGAGAAATGTGGGTATGTGCTTTCTTCTCCAGTGATAGATTTACAGAATTTTATGGACCAATTGTAGCTGGAGAAGACTAGATTTCTTTGAATTCTAGAAATGGAAGCTCCTGTCACTCCTTCATAAGCTGCCTCCAAGAAGCATCCATCCATCCATCCATTCATCCATTAAACCATCTCCTCAACCATCCGCTCACCCTCCTACCAATCCATCCATTCAGGTATCCTACTATCCATTCACCCTCCTACCAATCCATCCATTCAGGTATCCTACTATCCATTCACCCTCCTACCAATCCATCCATTCAGGTATCCTACTATCCATTCACCCACCACCCACGGATCCATCCATTCACCCTCCGTCCCTCCACCCATGTATCTGTCCATCCATTCTACCATCCAATCACCAATCCATCTTAGCATCCATCCATGCATCCATGCATCTATCCATCCATCCTACCATTCATTCATTCCTCAATCCAACCATCCACTCATCCAAACATCCTTCCTTTCTTCCAACATCTATTAAGCACGCACCATGTGCCAGGCTGTGCATTAAGCGCTAAGATTACAAAAAGATACAAAAATAGAAAAAATGTAGTTCCTATCTTGGCTACAGACTAAGGAAGAAAGACATGTATAAAGTGGAAAAAAAGTGTTAAAATAGCAGTAAACAAAGGGGGAATCTGAGGTCAAGGATGAAATGCTCTTTCTCAGCCTGGGGTAGGGAGAAAGGTTTTCTGAAAAAAGCATCTTACAAGTTGAGAATTGAATAAAAATGTGGCATTGGTCATGTGAAAGCCAGAGGTGTAACTGGGAGAAAAAAGTTGTTTCCAGCGCAGAGAGCCACTGAGCAAAGGCCTGGCATATACAGTGCTTCCGGTAATAAGAACAGTGCTGGAACATGAGCCCCAAAAACGTAGGTTCCGAGGGGACGGGCACCCTTGATTGATCCTCCTGAATGTTCAGATTCTTGCCTGGGCTCTCTCTGCCTAAGGGCTTGGATTTTCATGTATGTTTGCATTCTGGTGTTGGCTGAATCTTGGTCAATATTGTCCCAGTTTGTTTGGTACCGGGATTAAATGCCACAGTATTACTCAGCGCAACTAACCTTTAGTATTCAGCCCAGCGTGTTCACCATGCTCCTGCTGAACAAGAGACTGGGCTTCTCTCCAGCACATTTCTCCAGGCCCAGGCTGCCTATTGCTAGATTTTTAATGCAGAATTATTTTGCCTGCAAGCAAGTGGTGTGTAGAGCTCTTGGAGGTCCGAGGTTAAACCAGTACAGGGTTTGCCTTTTGTATCTTCTTGGCATTCTCACTGAGGCCATCAGCTACCCCCGGCCTTGTTCTGATAAGGCTGAGGGTTGAAAACCACTATCTGTTTCCTTTACCTTTTCACAGGAGATTCAACTTTATAGCTTGGTAATACTTGTCATTCGCAATAGCAATTCGGTGGGCAATTCAAACCCGTCACTCTCAAAATGTTGTAGTGCCTGACATTGGACTGGTTTGTAAACTTAAGAGAAAATGAGTTTGAAATTGAAAAGGCTGTATGACCTTGGATAAGTTGCTTAATGTCTCTGGGCCTCAGTTTTCTCCACCTGTAGTAATGGACACGATAGTTTATCTACTTCATGGAATTTATATGAGGATTACACAAGTTAATATTTAAAGTGTTCAGAACAGTTCCTGGCATAGAGTAAGCATAGAAATGTTTGTTAAATACAATAAAAATAGGAAAGAGGTACAGAGTAGTGTTTAAGAGCAAAGGTGTAGGAGCCAGGTAGGTTCTAATGTAAACTCTGCCACCTCCTCGCTGTGTAGCCTTGGGCGAGTGAATTAACCTCTCTGACACTCAGTTTATTCACTGCTAAAATGAGGGAGCTCCTCCCTCTCAGGGCAGTGTGGGGTTGAAATGAAGTAATGCATGCAGCGCTCTTGGTACAGTGCTGGCATAAAATAAATGGTGGTTTTGTTCAGTGTCATTATTATTCCCAAACTTAAGATCTAACAGTTGGCCAAAATGAAAAATTACCAAATCAAATGTGCAGAAGAAAAGTGAACCCCCACATCCCAGCAATTCCAACCTCCTGTCCTTTCGCATGTCCTCAAGCATCGGCCATGTGACAGGAATGTCTGCAAGGGGCAGAGGGGACCTCAGTTACTCTTGACAACGGTCCTGGGACACAGATAATATTCACTTTATTTTATAAATGTGGGCCCTGAGTGTTTGGCGATCTGCCCAAGGTGACCCAAGCGCTGAGTGGTAAAGATATTTGAGCCCCCATGTGCCTCCTGTCTAGCTCTGGCATGCCCCCGGGAGCCCTGGAATCAGACAGACCTGGTTTGGAGTCCTGGCTTTGCTGCTCACTGGCCGTGTGGCTGACGGTGAGTCATTTCACTGCTTTCGTCCTCCTTGGTCAATACGAACAGCAGAGCCACACTTAGAGCTTTGGGGAGGACCAAGAAAGGCAGAGTGTGGAAAGCACACCCACCGTGCCTGGCCCACAGTAAGGGCTTACTCGATGTTTGGAACTGTGATTTCCTGTGATGTTTCCTACTCTTAGGACTCAGCACACTCTCGACACTCCTCAAGGCTTCCGAAAGAGGAGAGAAAGGAGGATTGTTGAAAACCAGGACCTACAGCTTCCTCGCCCTGCCAGGCCATCCGCGACGACACTTTCACAGGTGCCGATTTCCTGGGAATCATATTTTTTTCTTTCTAAGTTACAGTGTGTCAACTTTCATAAAAAGAAACCACCCTGTTTGGAAACGCAGAACAGCTGTTCAGAGAGCATGTGTTGGAAGAAGCTTCTCAAACAATCCCACACCCTTGCCTCCCAGTTTGTTTTCTGAAGGGTGGCTTTGGATTTTTGACAATATCTGCCACTAAAAAGAAAGTATTTCAGTAACTGGATCCTCCCCCCATCTGTTTTCCCCTCCTGTGACTATGGAATCATAAGTTAGCAGATGGAATCCACAAGGGTCATCCAGTGTGTGTATCTAAGTGTCGAAAGGAGACAGGCAGTGCACTCAAATAGAAGGGCACTCAAGGAAGATTTATTTCCTGAGCAATTAATTGCCAAGGTGTGGGTGAGGTGTGGCAGCACAGGATAACATGGAAACTCAGGGCTAGCACAATGGACCCAGAAGGAAAGACAGGGATAAAGCTAATGGCTTTAAGAAAAGAGACTTTCTGGATGGGCATGGTGGCTCACGCCTGTAATCCTAGGACTCTGGGAGGCCGAGGCAGGAGGATGGCTTGAGGCCAGGAATTTGAGACCAGCCTGAGCAAGAGTGAGAACCCCAACTCTACAGAAAATTTAAAAATTAGCCGGGCATGGTGGCGCATGCCTGTAGTCCCAGGTACTTGGGAGGCTGTGGCAGGAGGATCGCTTGAGCCCAGGAGTTTGAGGTTGCTGTGAACTATAATGACACCACTGCACTCTACCCAGGGCGACACAGCCAGACACAGTCTCAAAAAAAAGAACAGAGATTTCTGTCAGAGGACTCTGCCACTCTGAGGTCACCTTACTCTAATTCCTTCCTCTATTAGCCAAACCCAACCAGAAGCCCAGGGACACAGCATGACATTGGCTGTGTTGACACAGTTCAGCTTGGCCTTGGGAGGCAGAGAGCAGGGGGAGACGGGTGGAAAGTGGACCAGGGGGGCAAACCGAGGAAACCGGTGCAAGAGGCAAGGCCAACAAGCCGCCTGGATTTGAGGGCACTGGAGAAGCGGGTCCTGTGACACCAATCATGCTACTGATCAGCTGCGCAGCCAGCAACTCCAGGTACCAGTTAAAGTCAGGCAACCTCTTAAAATAACAAGAGTATCAGGCTGCATTGCAGTTCAAGAAACACCATATAGCAAAGCCCAGATAACAGAGTGACTGACCAAAGTGAAATAGATCTTATTATTTTCCTCCTCTTACAGGTTTACTGCATTAACTTTTCCTCCATTCCCTCTGCAAGCACGTGATCTTTTTGTTTACTCTCCCCTACCCGTGAAGCAGACTGAAAATGCCCACAGCCGTTGACAGCACGTGGGAGCTGGTGATGCCGCGCTCTGGGCACCTGTTGAATTTTATGCTTCCTAGAACTCAGGTATGTTTGTTCCCATTGCCTGCCGATGGCTGTAGCACCTGTTAGTGACCATTAAAATAAATAATAAATAGTAAATAAATAATACATAATTCAGTAAACTGTAAGGATCAAAATAAAGATAGTTGTTGCTTCTGTGAAAATTCAGTTAAATTCTTTGGGGGAAAAATCTTCCGCCAAGGCTAACCATTGTAAAATAATTGCCATCACTGTGGTTACGAACAAGGCAACTGTAAATGACAGGGAAATTATAAGAATCTCCGAGGATTCTATTTATAATTTATGATTGTTGGTCTCGTCCCCTAGGGCTGGATGCATCGCTGTCTGCAAAAACACAGAGGATCTGTTTGCAAAGAAGTGGGGAACCGAGAGTGTCTGCAATTTATTTGTTACCGTGACAAGGGCATGTATTGAGATATTTGCTTTTAATGTAGGAGGTTTGAAATAATGAAAGGAACCTTAAGAAATTCGTCAGACTATCTGTGTTCAGTGCTTGTGCTTCCCTGAGATGGAGCTTTTGTGTCTCAAGATCAAAGACAGAGGTTTCAAAACATTCCGAGAAACATTTGGGTCTTTCTTGGGAGATGGGGGTGCATAGAGGATCAGGGAGGGAGAATGGGGCTGGTGGTTGAGGAAGGGGAAGTGACCCAGCCTGGTAGACAGAGGGCAGTGGCCAATGCCAAGAAAGGGACAGCAATTCTTTTTTGGGGGGTCGCTGTTTCTCTGAGTGCCAGAGACCAGAGCCACCTTTGCCCTCGGCTGTAGGATGCTGGGGATGGAACCTGGCTTCTGAGGGCGGAGGTGCTGGGAGCAACCATGTGAGTCTCTGACTCTGAGCCCATGGTTAGGGGAACGATCCGCCACAAAGGGCATCTCTGAGCCCACTTGAAGCATCAGGGTTTGGCAGATGGGGCAAGAGCCAGTCAGGAGCAGAGGTAATTGGCAGAAACAGCCGTCATAACCTCCTGGCGAATCCTTGGGGACTCTGGACCCTCAGTTTCCTCATTTGTGAAATAGGGATCGTAATGGTATCTGTTTCATAGCTAGGACTAAACAATATAATACGTTTAACGTGCTTAGTATAGTGCCTGGCACATAATAAAGGTAATAAAGAATAGCTATTATATTACTGTTATTTTCCAATATTGTATGATCATAGAAAGAGCAGAGATGCCATAACCAAGACTGAAATTGAATTTCTCAGCAATTGAATTGGTGATGTCTTGGTGCTGAATTTATTTGATAAAGAAAGAAGAAATGTGGCACCTTTTGAATCTCAGTGTTGTGGAACAAATTCCCATCCATTACATGAAGGAATGAATTGGAGATCGAAGTCCCCTTGGAAATCATATTCTCTAGGAGTGTAGTCCTTCCAATTCTACTGCTGACGGTGCCATAGCTGAGGTGCTCACACTTTCATCCAGCTGTTTCTGTCATCTGTGTGCTGAATTCGACATATCATGCTATAGATGGTCTGTCAATCTGTCATCTCTCTGTCATGTATGTATGTGTGTATGCATCTATGTAATCTAATCTATTAGTACTGCATTTATGACATGCACCATAGCATGATCTCATTTAATCCTCACAAAAATACTATAGGCTAGAACACAGGCTTTCAAATTTTTTGGAAAAGTTACCATTAAGACAATCATTTTTCATGAGAACCCTGTTCATAGAAATGCACACGCACATCTGAAAGAAAACACACTCTATATGACACATTCTATTTCAAGTGTATTCTACTATATTCTATTCTGGTCCATTTTAAAAATATTTATTGTGAGCCAGAATATTGCTTTCATGGATCATTATTGGGTCAAGTTCTTATTTTCCTCAGTTTACAAAAGAGAGAAGGGCTTGGAGAGGTTACAGACAGGAAGAGCAGCTGGAATCAGGACTGGAATTGGATCGACGCCTTTTCTGAAGCCTGAGCATGGGCGGGGACGCCCTGCTGCCGTCCACAACGCACCTCTCTGAGGACAGGTGGTTCCAACACAGCTGGTGCCAGGCTTGCTTTGTGACAGGGAGCTGTCACGTCCCACACCTGCCCCTAGCTCAGCAGTTCTCAATGCTGGCTGTACACTGAAGTCACCGGAGCTTTCCTCCCAGGGACGAAGGTTCCATAGGTTTGCAGTGGGGCCTGGGCAGGGGTACTGTGCATTATTTTAAAGCTGCCCAGGTAATTTCAGTGATTTCAGTGTGGACGCAGGGTTGAGAATCCTTGTTGTGGGGGGCCTGGTTAGGCTCTTAATTCTCCGTATTTTGCCGGGAGCTTGGATTGCAAAGCAAGCTAGCTAATTTGCTAGGGCATTTATAACCAGAGAAGATGAAATAATATGTACAAGCAGAAGCACAAGGCATATTATTAAAGCAAGCGTATGTGCAAAACACAATGGCAGTATTGTTTCCCTCTTCCCCCAGCTGGCTCCCAAGTATGTGATGCCACTGCAGAGCCGGCTGCAGGGAGAGAAAAATGCAGTGCACTTTCCTGAATCTTTCTGGTCCCATCTACTTTCGCTCAACCTTCCCTGGAGGAGAGAAGAACAATACCCCCATTGAGAGGGCTTTGCAGCTTGAACCTCGATCTCCTTTAATAATTTCTGCTTTTCTGGGTGTAATGATTTCAAGGTCCTGGGTCACAAAGTCCTCCTTGAAATCGGAGGGCTGCCTTATTTTCATATCGATAGTATAGAAAGCCCCAAGAATATAGTGAAACTGAATTTCTTCCCCCTGAATAGACTGAAGAATTTATGAATTCTAAGTGCTTTCTCCACATGCACAATCTATACCTGGGGAAAGTTAACTGCCCTTCGTGACCGATGGAGCGGCCATCCTCAGTTACGTAGAATCTGTTTCCTTCTTAGGAAGAAGCATTAAGACTTCATGGTTTGTTTGTTTCTGGATACAAAAAGAAATGTTTACTTCCTTAACAGCATAAAATCTCACACCGCATATTTAGGTGATCAATCAAAATGATGATCTCCTACTGATTTCCAGTCTTGAAAGTGCCATATTCCTATAGAGCTATGCAAAGACGTTAGGGATTTATTACGATGATGTCTTAATAAGCTGCTGTGTGCCCAGCTGTTAAGCGGGTAACAAAAAGAAAATCGTGAAGTGTCAAATCTGTGACTAGCTTTGAGATTCATGGTTCTTCATTTACAAAAGATACAATGTAATGCCTCCTAAAAGCTGTTACATTAATAGCACACTATAATAGCAGGCGCTGATTGGATGCTTGCTACGTGTGGGCATTGTGTCAAATTTTTTCATTTGACCCTAATAATAATCATATCAGATAGGAAACTATATTAACCCCACTTTTTACAAGGCAAACCCTTGGTTCAATGAGGTTAACAACCTGCCCTGAACCACACAGCCTACAGGTATCATTGCCGAGAGAGGAATGCAGACCCCAGGGCCACTGAGGATTGGGTTACTTTTCCCCAAAGCATGGGAGGATGCCACTGGTGGAGAACCAGGTGCTTGTAGGCACTACACAAATGCATTCCATGTGTCTAAATGAATAAGTCAAGTAATGTCATACGTTTGACTTGACAAATATTAGTGTACGACAAGAACTGATAAAAACAAAATGAACTGATTACAGGAAAAATATCGAGTAAATGACAATCCAAGTAGTACATGTAGGAAATCTTAACAGCTTATTTCAATGACTAGAAAATAATTTTTTAAATGGTGGAACAGAGAATGTGATGGGCCCTTTGTAATACATATATATTTTTAGTGAGTTAACGCATTATTTCTAGGATCATAGCTCCCAAATATAATTAGAGCCCGTAATTGGCCGGGAGTAGAGGCTCATTCACGATTCTGCTTTTGCCGTGGAGCACAGCCCAGTGCTTGGAGACTAGCAGACCCGTGCCCATGCTGCTAAAAGTGTGGTGTGGCCGAAGGAGCCCAGATGACTTAACTGATCTGTCACTTACTTGCTTTGTGACCTTGGACAAGTCACTTCACCTGTCTGTGCCCAGATATTTTCTTTATAAACAGGATGGAAAAGTTTGGATCTAAATTGTATTTCAGTGCTATGTTTCTAGGAGAGGTGGGTTAATTAATTCAAAAATTATTCAGTAGGTATCTCCTCCGGCTATTTTTTTTTGGAAGCAGCATAGCAAACTCACTTAGAGCGGGGACTCTGGGGCAGATTATCTGGTTTGAATCTTGTCTCCACTAATTTTTGCTGCGTGACTTTAAGCAAGTTACGTAAATTCCCTGTACCTCAGTTTCCCATAGGAAGTGTGGGAGTAGTAAGTTTCGTACACGTTAATTGTCTAAGTGCAGGCGCCTGGCACATTGCGAACATTACCAAATGTTAGCTCTCAGAGAATAGGGGGACTGACTTTTTTAACTATCCAGATCATACTTGTTAGGGGATAAGAAATGAAGGTGAGAACGATGGTGGCTGGTGTCTAGCATATCATGTTTGCCAAGATTCATTTGCAATGAGCCATTTCCAAGCGATGTTGACTCTGTATGTACTTCTGGAAATAACCAGCAGGTGGTGGGGTTGGATTATATTCCATATTTTAGATGGTCAGGGCCTGGTGCTTCTCCGGCCTTGGGTTTTTGTGAAATAAAAATAATTTTCTTTATCAACACCTGGGACCATTAGGATCTGGAATAAATAGAGGCTGTGTTTGCCACTCAGTGCTGCGTAAGCATCAGGAAAAAGTCCTGCTGACCAGTGCGCTGGTTCTCAGCCTGTCAGCATCATTTGCATCACCTGGGGGGACTCGTCAGAAATGTAAATTATCCGGTCGCTGCACCCCAGCGGGACAGAATCAAAAACTCTGGGGGTGGGCCCAGTCCTCCGTGTCTTCCTGAGCTCTCTGGTGATTCCCGGCACGTTGGTTAGAGAACCACTGTGTTAGTGGTCTTAGTTTTGACTCCAAATGTGAGGATTAATAGATAAAGAGGAGGTGTTGGTGAGTCTTCCTGCCCCGGTGCAGGCCGGGGACTCCAGCTCCCACTTCCACGTGGGTCCTGAGATTTGAATGTGCAGACACGCTGGATTGGAATTAGCATTTTGACCAGATCCCAGGTTCTCCTGCACAAGCTCCTCTTTCTCCTGCCCTTTCCTTCTCTTCCTTTCTCTTTCTCCTCCTCTTCCTCTCTTCCCTTTGTCGTCCCCACTGCTGCCTTTTGCAGTGACAATTCCGTTTCCCCCCTGCAGTGCTGGCTGCTCCAGAGGAAAAGGAACAAAGGATGGAGAAGACTGTTCTATTTCCCACTCTGTAAAGCCTTGCTGGAAGCCTACCGGAGGGCGAGACAGCGGGACCAACTGCAGGAGACTTCGCGTGCCGCCTGCTGCAGCCCCAGAGCGGGGCAGGAACTTTGGGGTGAGAGCTTTGCAGACGCGGTGGCTGTGGGGCAGCATCTAGACATGCAGTCCAAGTTGTCTCTCACTTCCCCCCGCTCCTGCTCTCCCCTGTCGTCTGTGGCTCTTTTCCTACCTCACCTGTTTTCTGGCTCTTGTCACTTGTGGGCAGTTCATTCCCACAACTCAGCATCAGCGGGATGATTCAGAATCTGAAGTAGGTATCAGTGGTTCTCATACACGGTGGTCCTCGGGGAACTGGTTAGACATATAAATTCTCAGGTTCACTCCAGACCCACTGAGTCAGAAACTGTGTTTTAGCAAGCCATCCAGAAGATTCTGATGCACACGACCGCTAGAGAAACACAGCTGTAGAAGGGGAAGAAATTGCTGATTGCTTAACTCAAGCCACTGGTTCTCACTCTTTGCTACCAGAACCAGGCAGTGTCCAGGTCTCAGGTGAATTCTCAGAAACAGTAGCCCTTTCCCTGGCCGCAGGGGAAAGAAATAGGATTTGTCTAAATTGTGTTTCTTCTTTAGCAATGACTGGGGACATTCGAGCAAGACCCTACCTGATCTACCCCACCTTCTTTGTTCTTTTCTTTCTCACCCCACTCACCACTTTGCTCTTTCTGGAACTTTCCAAGTATGTTCACCTCAGATTCTTTGCACCTATCATTGCAGTCACTTGGGAGATTCCTCCTTTAAATATTCATTATCATTTGTTTCCTGGATTCATCTTGACTTTTGGACAAATGTCACCTCATCAAGGTGGTCTTCCCAGGCCACCCTATCAAGTTTCAGATCTACACATTCTTTACCACAGGGCCCAAGCTAAGCCCTCGAAGCCTCAGTATTTCCTTCTGCAAAATGGGGTAATTGGTATGGTTTGGGGGTTAATTAAGCTTTCTCTGAGGAACCTCCATGCGGTTTTCCACAATGGCTGTACTATTTTGCATTCCCACCAACAGTGTATAAAAGTTCTCTTTTCTCCTGGTCCTGGCCAGCATTTATTATTTTTTGTCTTTTTGGTAACAGCCATTCTAACTGGGACAAGATGATAAGTTATTGCAGTTTTGATTTGCATTTCCCTGATGATTGATGATACTGAGCATCTTTTCAGATACTTACTGGCCATTTATATGTCTTTTTTCAAGAGAGTCCATTCAGTTCTGTAAAGATTGAAATGCCTGTAAGGCTTTTAGAACATAGCTACATCATGCCATTATATGTTTAAGACATAGTTAGGCAGAGTATTGTGTCTTTATTATTTCCCAGTGATGTTTGAGCACCTATGTGAAAAATCTAGAGATGAAAATGACCATAGTGGTTAGCATCAAGGGCTTTGGTCCAGATAGATTTCTGTTCAAGTGCATGATCAGTAACTTGCTAACAGCAGGGCCTTAGGGAGGAATGGCGAGATTAGGAGAAAAATGGAAAAGAAGAGACACAGAAGCTGCATATGAGAAAAAGTGATGGGAAGACTCAATTGGACTCCACACAATCTGGAGAAAACGTTATTTTTATTGTAACGGGATTATTTTATGGATGTGGGATTAGAGACTTCCTCTCTCCCAACCTGCAGCCCGTCCAAGGCAAACCTTTAATTTCCAGCTTATTTTTCGCACCTCCACCAACCCTACTGCTCTTTTACCTGCCTTTTTGCCTGAAAAGTCAGTTTTCATCCCCTCTGCCTAGATTCTGGAATGTTCTAACCCTAGATAACCATGTACTTCCCTCCCCCACTTCGTGCAGGTCTCTGCTCCAATGTCCTTCCCTCAGGGAGGCCTGCCCTGCCCACCTGCCCAAATAGCAGCCCTGTCCCTTGGCCCCGAAGCCTCCTGCCCTCTTGCCTGCTTGGTTATTTATTCTTCGCGACACTTTCACTACCTGACGGTGTATTCCGTTTTCGCTAGTTTGCTTATTTATTTTCTCTGTGTTCCTAACTACAATGTAATTTTCGTTAAGAACAGAGGTTTACTCCACTTTGTTTAGAGCAATAGTTCTCAAATGTGGTCGTAGGATCATCAGCCTCAGCATCACCTGGAAACCTGTTAGAAACGCAAACCATCGGGCCTCCCCCCCCAGCCAAGACTGACCAAGTCAGAAACCCCGGGGCTGGGACCCAGTTCCTGCCCAGGTTTGCTAATGCACGCTGCGGTCTGAGAACTGCGAATGTAGCGCGACATCCCGGCTCTTGCAACCTTGCTTGGTGTATCACAGGTGCTCAAAAGATGCATTGTTGAATGCATGCATGGAATCGAGGGCTTGTCTTAGACTTTTATGGTGGAAAGCTAGAGGACTGACAAAGAGGAATGGATTTGAGAGCACAAGGAGGTGGGAAAAAAAGACCCCCAAATAGTAAAAGAACAGAGATCAGGCTTCAGATTGAATTGCTAGGAAAAAAAGGGAAGGAATAAATAGAAGATGAAGGAGTCGGGAACCAGAAGTAGAATAGGAATAGAAGGGCTTGGGGAGTTTTAGAAAGAGACCCAGAAACAGCTGAGTTAAGTGAATACTGAACGAGAAAGTAAAGGGGAATTGTAAAGTGTTGTGACTATATATTACCTTATGGTCATGGAGACATCTGTGTAAACCTCTTGAATTACAATGAATTTTTTTAAAGTACAGTTTGTATTTCTTCTACCGTGTCTCCTCTCTGGGGCTGAGTCCCCCTGGGTCCTGATTTAGGAGGATGACATTGTATTGGTTCAGTCGTCATCATTGCCATCATCACAGATTGTAAGAACCCAATCCATAACTGACTTCCTGTGATACTGACTGTGCCACGTGGTACAAGAACCCGGGCTTTCTGTCATGTGGACCTGTGGCAAAATCCCTGGGATCTTTCTTACTGGATGTGCCTTCTCTGAGCAAAATGAGGACAGTATCTTCCATAATGAACAAATGTGAGGATTAACCGTGTGCAACACACCCTACCACAAAGACCCATTGGAGCCACTCAAGAAATATTATTTCCCTTTTCCTCTACCCCCATTTCCCTTCTCATTAAAATTACAGTGAAGCCCCAACACAATCCTTGGAGATTATACAACTAATAAATTTTATGGACCCAAAGTTGAGTGAAATCTCACCTACAGATGCAGAAGTGACCAAGGTGATCGCATCTGTACCAGGCTTCAAGCTGAGTGAATTGAGAGCAAACAAGACTAATCAATCATACATTGTGCCATTAATCACCTGAATAAGCTTAAAAGATGAGAGTGAGCAGATTTTCTGAAGATTCCTTGCAGGTGACTCCCAAAGAAACAGGATCAGCACCGGACAACCGCTGAGCTTTCTTTTGACCTTTGGATGGTAGCAGACGGCCTGTTTTCTTTCTGCTTTGCTGCAAAGCCAGCGAAGATTTCCCCACAGCGGATGTGCTCCAGAGGGAATGTGGCACATCCCCGGGCAGGGTCACTGAGGGCTTCTGAGCAATCATTTTCTCCAGGTCACTGTGGTCATTGAGGCACGGGGGGGTGAAGTGCTCCGGCCTGTAACTGGTCCAGATTGATGGTGACGGAAAAGCACTCGCATTGTCGGTGCCCGCCTGCTGAGGCGGAAATGCCAGCTGGCATTGGCACTGAGGATAAAACCAAGTGGACGGTCTGATGAAGCAAGGATCACCAGGTGCGTAAAAGGAGAAACAATTACCATTTCTTGAAGGCCAATTACGTGCCAAGCATTGTGCTAGGTGCTTTTTTTTTTTTTTTTTTTTTTGCAGATGAGAAAACTGAGTCTCAGAGGTTTTGTAGCTTACCCAGCGGCACACAGCTAGGACTTGGTGGCACCAGGACACAGATAGAGACCTAACATCAAACTCAAGTTGCTTGCATTATGTGATGCTAGGAACTGGACTGGAAGACAGCAATAACATGGCTTAAATAGACCCTGTCATGCGGGAACAACGGTATTTTTGAGCAAGAGCTAGACCATGCCTTTAACTTTCATCAAACCTTGGAATTGAGTTACTCTTTTTGGACACGTGCTGCACCTATACATCGAGATGATATTCTGGTTGGGAGAATAGCTGATAAGCAACTGCAAAGTTCTTTGATTCTCATAGAGTACTATTATAGGCTTTCCCGACCTTCCCTAAAGGACAGGCTAAGTCAATGTATTATCATATGTAGAAGGAGCAGGCTTTGGAAGAAAAACATGTCAGCTCTGCTGGTTTTTTCATTAGTGCTTAGTTAGCTCATTGATAAAATGGGAATAACATCCTCTAGATTATAAGAATCAAATCAATGATTTAAGTTCAGTGCTTAATAGGCACTCAGTAGATGGTGGCTATAGTATCATTATTAGTGTAGCAGAGGAGGGAAAAAGCAATTGCCTCTAGAAGAAACGGGGCTTAGCCGGACGTGGTGGCTCACACCTGTAATCCTAGCACTCTGGGGGGCTGAGGTGGAAGGATTGCTTGAGCCCAGGAGTTCGAGACTAGCCTGGGCATCATAGTGAGATGCCATCTCTACAAAAAATTAAAAAATTATCCGGGCATAGTGGGGCACATCTGTAGTCCCAGCTACTTGGGAGGCTGAGGCAGAAGGGTCTTCTGAGCCCAGGAGTTGGAGGTTGCAGTGAGCTATGATAATGCCACTGTACTTTAGCCAGGATGACAGAGTGAGACTCAGTTGCCAAAAAAAAAAGGTCCGATTTTTCTGCGCAGTGGGGTTGGGGGTGGGTAGCTCCTCTCTTCCAGGAAGGGAAACGTGTGGGATGAAGAAGAAAGTGCTAAACAGTGTATCTGAGAATGCTGTTCACTGTCTGCCCACCTTCCTCTGGGTCTCAGTCTTCTTATGTGTTAAGTTTCTTTAGGTCAGTGACCCTAAGGTGAGATCTGTGGGGTGCTGGTTCCCAAGAGTGGGTGTAGGGCTC
>CAUYSK010123508.1:0-92662 GCA_963575035.1 Avahi laniger
AAAAAAAAAAAAAAAAAAATCCCAAAATGTTTCTGTGGTCTTTCCCTCTTTCATGTGCAAAAAAATTACTCACTTTTAAGTTGATGGAGAAAACAGGTCATAAAGTTTGGATGTTTGTCCCCTCCGAGTCTCATGTTGAAATTTGATCTCCAATGTTAGAGGTGGGGCTGAGCGGGAGGGGTTTGGGTCATGGGGGCAGATCTCTCATGAATGGGTTGGTGCCATTCTTGTGGTAATAAATTAATTCTCACTCTATGATTTTCCACAAGAATTGTTTGTTAAAAAGAGCCAGGTACCTCTCTCCCCTCGCTCTTGCTTCCTCTTCCGCCAGGTGATCTGTGCACTTGCTGGCTCCATTTCACCTTCCATCACAAATGGAAGCAGCCTACAGCGTTCACCAGAAGCTGAGCAGATGCTGGTACCATGCTTCTTGTACGGCCTTCAGAACCATCAGCCAAATAAACCTCTTTTCTTTTAAATTACCCAGCCTCAGATAGTCCTTTGTAGTAAAATAATAGGACTAGGACAAGTACTATTCATAATGTCATTTTTATGAAACAAAATATTGACATTACATTACCTTATGGTAAACAGTAGGAAAAACGAATACATATTTAAAGTTTTGCTTTAAATTAGATTGTGAACGTAAGTTTTTGGGTAATGAATACCATGAAATCTTGAATTGTTCAGCACAAAAACATTTGGTCAATCACAATTATTCTGAGTAATACTTAGTAGAAGTGGTAATAGTTATAATCAGGAACAGGTCTGGGTCAAGTTTTCCAAAATTCCATGAGACACTTGGGTAAAAGGGGTTCTAAATTAAACACATTTGAGAAGTGTTGGTTCAATAAAGCTAACATGCCAACGTGCACAGTGAATCTCAGGTGAGGGCTACGGCCTGCAAAGTTTCCCAAAAGCATATGACTAGGGAACCTGTTATTTGCCAGATAATTTTTCACCACATCAAGGAACTCCATGAGATCCTGCTCTATAATAAATTATGGAATTTACAAAGTTTGCTGGTTTTGCTTTACCTTTGTATCTTGTTCACAGGATGTCCTCAAGTCCCACACCTTCCTCTACACCATATAACACACACACACACACACACACACACATATACAAATACATACAAAATATATATATATATAGTGTTTATATACATACATAAATGGAAAATTATGTGCGTATAACTGGTATCTCCATCTCTCTTTCTGATTTAAATTATAAATATATCTGACAATTAACATTTACCCTTCCTGGGCAGTGCCTCATGATCCAGTTGTTTTCACATGCCATCCTTCCCAAATCAAAAGTCTTAATATTGGTGCCTCCAAATAAGTTGTCACAGAGGAAAGCACCTAAAAAACTAAGATGATTTGGCAGATAAAGTTGGTAACTAATTAGGTGTATATGATTACAATATTGTGGCACAGAAGCGGATAAGTGATACATAAATATATTCTATGTATTTGTATTTCACATATTTAGATGTTTAGAGACATTAAAAGCTACCAGCAAAGTTCATTTTATTTTGTATCTGAATTTACTAATATTCATCTGCTGATTTTGAAGTCTTAAAAACACATACACAATCTATGTAAGCTGAATAAAAATACAAAATCCAACAAAGTAATGATTTTATGGATGTACTGCATTTCTCCTTCTAAAATGACATAGTATAATGCCTAAGGAAGAGCACATCTTTACCTGCAGATATTCATGATGGTTGGTAATTTTGTAGCACTTTACATACCTCTGAATGGTGAGTATTAACAAAAGAATAAAAATTCAACTTATTTGAATTAGGGAAAAGAAAATTGTGAACTTGCACTCCTTTGTACTAATTTAGAAAGTCCCTGAGCTGTCTGAATTGCTACTTGCACTCTTAAACAAGAAGTCACAATGAAAATTTTCCCTCTATGCAAATAAGATAAACTGAAACAGATTCTTTTCAATTATTTTTCAGACAAGAAATTGCCAGATTGAGCCTTAATAATATGCTTTACAAAGTGATTGACTTTTAGCAGATAGATAATCTTTGTAAATCACATGGTACAGAATATAATCATAATACCTTAGATATAATAATTATACAATAAATATTCACAAAATGAATGAGCTATAGATATGGTATGCATTTTATATATAATCCTATACAATGTATATATAAGTCAGAGTAAGAATATTTTGGCTTTCCATTTGTTTATAGATTTAATAAATTTATTACATGAGGGAGATATCTGGTTTCACTTCTGATATGTAAAAACAGTCATCACTCCTACCCTTATAAGAAAATGTCAAACAAACCAAAAATCAATGACTTTTCTTGCAGCAATTAGATAATTGAAGTTGCAGGGCAAATCACCACTCCAAATCTGGAGAGACTAAAAAGTCCAGAGAGTCACAACTGAGATCTGGTTACCTGGAGTAGAGGCCACTGGAGTCAAAAACTGGTAGGAGGAACACTTAAATGGGAATTTTAATGAATTGCCAGAGGCTTAATGTAGACTAGCATTTGAGTGAGAAACTCCTAGAGGCCACAGTCTTGGGGACCTCCACCCTTTCCTAGAGTTTAAGTCCAGGAACCCCACCAGGTTTTCTTGGTAAAGATCCAAGAAAGAGCTCCTAATTCTGGCAAGGGGAGAGAGAGTCATTATTGTGAAATGTGCCCAGAGTCTTCTCCATGACAAAGACCCACTGTCCAGGGAGGAAGTAAGTCTTATCCCTCCAAGAATATGGATAATTATCATGTTCCTGCTTCCTCTATCTTTCTTATTTCACCTAAGAGAGAGAAAAAAAGCTATAACACCAGAGAAATGCTTATAAAGGTCATAATCCCAAGATGAGCTGAATGATTAGTATTTAATCATAAAAACAGAGAATGTTTTTATCACACATCATATCCCACCAAAGGGACTACAGTATAGTAACTGGATTACAGTTGAAAGAGCTGAAAAATATGTATTCAGGAAAGCCAAAAGTTAAGAGAGGAGACAAAAACAGGACACCAGGGGGACTGGAAGCTTCTGACACCTACAACTATAACAAACATTAATTACAACAGAATTCTTAGCCATACTCACATAAATCCTCACACTAAAGCTGTATTCACCTCAGTTCCTATTACCTGAGACATGCTCAGCTTTCAACAAAAAGTTACAAGGTCTGCCAAAAAACAAGAAAAAAACATAGTCTTAAGAGTAAAAGCAAGCATTATAATCAGACTTACATATGATGTAGATGTTTGAATCATCAGAGAATTTAAAATAACTATGATTAATATGTTAAGGTTGTTAACCAAAAAGGTAGACAATATACCAGAATAGATGGGTAATGTAAGTAGAAAGATAGAAACTTCAGGAAAGAATAAAAATGAAATGCCGGAAATCAAAAGCACTGTAACAGAAATGAAGACTATCTTTGAAGGGCTCACCAGTAGATTGGACACAGTTAATGAAACCATTGATAAGATTAAAAATAGGTCAATTAGAAACCACCTGAACTGAAACACAAAGAGATAAAAGAATGAAGAAATAAAATGGAATATCCAAAAACTATGCGACAATTTCAATAAGTGTAATATATGTATATTTGGCATACCAGAAGGTGAAGGAAAAGGAAACAAAGTAGAAAAACTATTTGAAGGAACAATTATTAAGAATTTTCTAAAATTAATGACAGACATCAAACCACATAACCAGGAGGCCCAGAGAACACTGAGGATAAATACCAGAAATGAACAAACAAACAAACAAACACACAACAAATCCCTAGATATGTCATATTAAAAACTGCAGAAAACCTAAGTCAAAGAGAAAATTTTGAAAGAAGCCAGAGGGTGAAAAATATCTTACCTACAGAGAAACACAGTAAGAATTACAGTGAAATTCTCAATAGAAACCATGTAAACAACAAAAGAGTAAAACATTTAAAGTATTGAAAGAAAGAAATCCACCAACTTAGCACTATATTCAGCAAAATTATTCTTCAAAAGTGAAGGAGAAATAAAGACCTTCTTAGTGAAAAAAAAAAAAGACATAATAGATAAGAAGATGTTATAATTCTAACCATGTATGCACCTAACAGGAGTGCCAAAATAGATGAGGCAAAATTGATAGAACTGAAAATAGACAAATCTGTATTAGAACTGGAGACTATAATACCCTTCTTTCAGCAACTGATAGATCAAGCAGGCAGAAAGTCAGTAAGAATGTAGTTGATCTTAACGGAACTGTTAATCAACTTGATTTAATTGACATTTATAGAATCCTCCCCATCCAACCACTGCAGGTACACATTCTTCTCAAGCTCACATGGAACATTCACAACGAGCACAATCTGGGCCATAATACACACCTTAACACATTGGCGGCCCATCGCCTTAACCACTCAGCCACCTCGTCCCACTAACACATTAAAAAGAACATAAATTATTCAAAGTATGTTCTTAAACCACAATGGAAATAAAATTAGAAATCGATAACAGAAAGATAGCTAAAAAAGCCCAAAACATTTGGAGATTAAGCAATATACTTCTAAACACATGGGTCAAGAAGACACTCAAGAAAAATTTAACAGTATTTTGAAATAAATGAAAATGAAAATGCAACTTATCAAAATTTGTGGCATGCAATGAAAGCAGTGCTTAGAGGGAAATTTATAGCCTTGAATGGATATATTTGAAAAGAAGATCTATAATAACCTAACCTATCTTAGGAAACCAGGGGAAAAAAAGCAATTTAAGCCTATAGGAAGTAGAAGAGAAGGAATAATAAATATTAGGGTAGAAGTCAATGACACTGAAAACAATGGAGAAAATTAATAAATCCAAAAGCTGTTTTATTTAAAAGATGAATAAATTTTACGACATCAGACAATGTACATGAAAGCAACTTGTAAACTGTAAATACTTTATATAATATTCATTTATTTAAAATATGTTCAAATAAAAATATTAAACAATTAGGGAAAGACTTAACACAATACAGAAGGTCAAAACATTGACAGCAAATCCACAGTCTTTTGAATATTGTATGAATGAGAATGTATTATAAAGATTTTATGATTAGATTTCTAGATGCCTGTCTGAATCTCCATTCTAAATCATTTATAACATGAGCAAAGAAAACTATTCTGAATTATAAAATGCTATTGTAAGTTGTCAGGTTGGAATAGTCAAATGTCAACATTAATAAAATTAACTTAGCTTTATTTTTCCCCTTTGGATTAACTTTGTGGAACAAGGCATGGAGAGCTGCGCTATTTTCCCCCTGTCGCACCAGGATTTGGCGTTGTAGATTGTTTGTAAATACAGATGGCTAAGCTTCAGCCAATGATTCTGCACGGAAGATTTTCTTCTTTTTTTCTAATATTGTCCTTAAAATCTTGTGAATGGGTGGGATGCCAAGCCTATTAATAAATCTTTTCAATATTTATGCCCTTCTTTTTCAGCTTCCTATCTAAGAATATGTTGACTAGACCTGTGAAAAGCTGGGGTAAAAGAGGGCAAGACAATGGCGTGGAAAAGAATCATAAAAAAATCTGCGTCCTTACTCCTCGGCAGTGTGCCTAACAAATACTCAGTGTATACAAATTTTAATCTTGCACAGGCCAGCCTGGAACACTGATGATCAATGAATTGATTATTGGCAGTAGCCTTTTCACTGCTGATTACATTATTTGTCCAATGGGTGACCAAATACTGTCAGCTCTACTTCTTTCACACTGTTTGGATTTGTCCCATAACTTTCATCTAGTCCTCAACTACTTTCATCTAGGTGCTCATCTTCAGTTATCTATATTACTGCAATGACCCTCCATTGTCCACCTCTCTCTACATTCCTTCTCATCTCAAACTTCTCATGTACTTTCTGTTCCCAGCTTGGAATGGTTAGTTTCATGTATCAACTGGTGAGGTGTAAGAGTACCCAGTTATTTAATCAAACACTAATGTAGGTGTTGCTGTGAAGTTATTCTGTAGATGCAGTTAACATCTGCAATCAGTTGACTTTCAGTAAAGGATATTACCCTCAAAAATATGGGTGGGCCTCATTCAGTCAGTTGAAAGGCCTTAAGAACAAAAACTGAGGTTTCCAAAAGTAGAAGAAATTCTGCTTTAAGACTACAGCATTATCTCCTATCTGAGTTTCCAGACAGCTTGCTTTCCATACATATTTCAGACTTGCTAGCCCATAATCACGGGACCGATTCCTTAAAATAAATCACTTTTGCATATGTATGCGCACGCACACACACACACTCCTTATTTCTGTGTATTTGGATAACCTTGATTGATACATGGCCCTCTATTTGGTTTTTTCTTCCTCATTACTTCAGTGAAACTAAGGCAATGCTTAGTTCTTTGGCATTCAGGAGCCAAGGAGATGGTTGATGCTATTAGAATAATGATGCTCCATGACCTTACCTTTTTTTTTAATCATCTGATTTACATAACAAGGGGAAGATACATTTTCATATGTTGAAAGTCCCAAACAGTAAATTCTGTTCTTAGTTTCATTTTCACTACCAATTAAGACATTTTTAATGAATGCTTTTTTTTTGAGAGTTTCAAGATATACACTACACATTAGTATACATCTGTAGTCTACCTAAGAATGAAAAAGAAATTTTCACCAATGTTTATGATCTATATAAATAAATTTTTATAGAGTTCCAGAGGTATTAAGTCAATACTACATAACTACAAATCTGAAAGTTATTTTCAAATAAAAATAACATTAACAATAAATGTAAACATTTATTACTATGAGACATGTATTACGCTGTGAGTTTTACATGAATCATCTCATCCAATATTAAACAAAATAAAACAAACAAAAACTATCAAGAAAGACATTTCATTATGTCCTTTGAACAGAGGGGAAAATGAAGTTTAGTGATATGAAGTAATTTGCCAAGGGTCAAAATAGCTGGTAGGTAATAGAGCTTGTGTTTCTATAGTCTGTATTCTTAATTGTTACTTAATCAAGATATGATTTTGACTGAATATAGCCCATTTCACTTTTCCAAACCAGTGACTATGTGTTGACATTGTTCTAGTTACTGAAGAACAGAGGTCACTGGTACACGATTTTTCAGAACTATTTCTAGGATAGAACAGTTATATGATGGGCAGATAATCAGACTGGCATGAGAAAGGCAGCATTTAATATGGCCTTTTGAAGCAGGAAAGCACCAGGAAAAATAACAGCAACTATCTTTCAATAACTTAATCCATACTGAGTTATAGCAAACATCTATAATTTACAGCAAGCATCTAAATTAAGAAGGAACTGTGGTGCTGTGAACTGATTTTGACAGTAATATTCATTTATTGAATTGTATTGTTTGTTACTGCTATAGAATATTAGGTGCTAAATAAATGGTGGTTGCTCTTATTATTGCCATCACTAGTATTGTTATCATGACCGTGGGCAGTTCCCTGTATTATAAAGAGCACATCTTAGAAAATCACATCAGAGAGCCACTAAGCAAGGGTGAGAACCACTGTTGGTTGCTTTGGGCATAGAATAAAGGTGACAAGCCGTCAGACAGAAAAGCAAATGAGTGAGCCAGAAAGGTCAGAGAAGAACTGTAACAGGGAGCTTCTTTTAGACATTTCAGACATGAAGTTGATTAATTGAGAAAGGAAACTAAAACTCACACAGACAGACCAATTCAGTCTACTGGTCCCCAGAGTCATATTTAGATTTCAGTCAGACAATGTTGTGCCAAATTATTCCATCTCTAGAACCTCACCCAGCTATGTCTATTATCTTACTAACCAGGAATTAAGGGTTGGATCGTCTGGATTTTCTAAAGGAACACATGCCAAGGGCAGGGGATATCTTAGACTAATCCCACTACTGATTCAAACAAACTTTGAAAAAAGAAATAACAAGCTCCTGTGAAAAGTCATGTTTTTAGCTTTTGAAAATCAGTTGTTACATTCCAGGAGGGTGGAGTGACGGTGGAGGGAATCACAAACCATGCCTCCGCCCCTCTGAACAAAGCCCAAAGGAATTACCAATGGGACCAGAACACATGATACAACTCAGAATTATAAGAACATACTCATGGTTTTCAACTGAATTTATTACTTTTAATATACCAATGCTATTGTAATGAAATAAACAACCCCCCCTTTGATATTAATTTGTTGCACAATACAGAATCACAGCCAACTTCTCTTTGCTGAGTATTTCCCAAAACTATGAACAAATTAGAATGATTCTCAAAAGACGCTTACTTTCGATTTTTTTGTTTCTGCCAACCAGTAGGTCAAAACAAGTGATATAAAACATTCCACAGAGGTTCCAAAGACGGTATAATGACATGTTTAATTCACAAAACGTCAATGACTCTCCCATTTACTTCTCTATCCATTCCTACTCCTTCTTGGTATAGTTCAGTAACTCTCAGAGTTTACCTGTACATTCCTTAAAGTTTTAAACAACTATTTTTATCTTCACAAGCCATATATAAATGTATTTAGATTGTATTTCAGATAACGCTAAAATTCCCTTTGAGGCACCCTTCTTCACCAATTCCAGTCCCTATTTACACCAGAGATAGTCACTCAACAATTTACATGTAACCTTTATGCACATTTATTTATGTCCCAATAGAAAATATTTGGTATTTTTTGTTTTTACTAACTGCTATTATAATGTTTGTGCAATTCAGCAACTTGCTTTTATTAGGCTGTAAGAAATTCTAGGGCACACACATTCATTTATAGAGGTTAAAAGATTAGTGAAAATTATCCTGGACAAGCAGCAGGTTCTAGGCCTGCCCTATCAAATAAATTTTGAGTAGGTCACTAACCTCACTATTCTCATTTTTGAACAATCTTCCCCATTATCCTCTCTCACAGAGTTTGTGTAAAAACTAAATGAAGTAATATGTATGTGTATGCTTTGAAAATGGTACAGTCTTATATATATTATTCTTAAATATTATCTGGGAAATATCACATAGTACTACTATTCTGAAAGTATATACTATAGGTATTTATTTTTTTTATTTTTTATTTTTATTTTTTGAGACAGAGTCTCGCTTTGTTGCCCAGGCTAGAGTGAGTGCCATGGCAACATCCTAGCTCACAGCAACCTCAAACTCCTGGGCTCAAGCAATTCTGCTGCCTCAGCCTCCCGAGTAGCTAGGACTACAGGCATGTGCCACCATGCCTGGCTAATTTTTTTTTTTCTATATATTTTTAGTTGTCCAATTAATTTCTTTCTAATTTTTAGTAGAGACAGGGTCTCGCTCTTGCTCAGGCTGGTTTCGAACTCCTGAGCTCAAACAATCCGCCCACCTCGGCCTCCCAGAGAGATAGGATTACAGGTGTGAGCCACCGCGCCCGGCCCTACTATAGGTATTTAACTTAAAATTTTAACTAAGAGGTGTCACAAGAATATTTTAATATTAACATTTTTAGCTAGTGGCATAGTCATTCCTAAATGTGAATGCTTCATTGGAAACACTTTGAAATATTAGATCAAATGTTTAATCATGAGGAAATATATTCGCATGCACACTCACATTATTGAATTGATCATTTACAAATCTAATTCCATTTTTACATCCATAAGTTTCTGTGCTTGATTTCCAGAATAAATAAACAACAGCCCAAATACATTAAAACAATTAGAATAACTAAATCAGAAGACATTGCAAAATTATGACATTGTAAAATATTGAAAAACTCATCCCAAATCTCCGGTATGTGATGTTCAAAGGAATTATTTTGGTAAAAACAACTGAAAAATGATTATAGTTTAAATTACCTTTTTTTGACACAGGGTCTCATTCTGTCTCCCTGGTTGGAGGGCAGCAGCGTCATCATAGCTCACTGCAACCTTGAATTCCAGGGCTCAGGCGATCCTCCTGCCTTAGCCTCTCAAGTAGTTGGGACTACAGGCACATGGCACCATGTCTAGCTAATTTTTTCTATCTTTTGTAGAGACAGGGTCTTGCTTTTGCTCAGACTGGTCTTGAACTCTTGGCCTCAAGTGATCCTCCTGCCTCAGTCTCCCAGAGTGCTAGCATTATAGGCATGAACCACCACACCTGGACTTAAATTACAATTCTTTTTAAGTAGGATGATCTCTGTAAGATATAAGCCTGAGAGGTTTGCATTTTAAGTAAATTAAAACATTGGGATTCTTAGAGGAAATGGTTAAAAAAATCCCTTAGTCTCTGAATTAAGGTATAATATGGTTAAGTTTGGTTACAGATCTAATATGTTACTGGGCATATTGATTTCTTTTTTTACTATAATATTAATATTAAACACCAAATGAAAAGATTGTTCTATAAAGCCCCTCTTTTTTTTTTTTTAGGTCTTTTCACAAATAGGCTCATCAATAATGAACTGTATCACCTCTACCTTTAATAAAAACCTCCATCTATTTGTTTCGATTGCCTTTCATTATGTCTTATTCATTCCTTTTTTGTTTTTTTTTTTTTTGCTGGGGATTGGTAGGGGGTTTTAGGGAAGTGACTGATGTTTATAAATCTTCTTATTTTCCTTTATTTGAAATACATTACCTTACATTATTTCTTCAGATTCTCCAAGTTTGACTGAATACCCAATTTTTATTTCTCAACATTGAGACAGAAAAGAACCATGGGAAAGTCCTGACATGTACACATATGTAAAAAACATTACAAGAAGCTATTACATTTGTGTTGGTGGGGGGAGTGTCAATGTGATGATAGCAAGATAACTCGGAGATGAGTTAAGATCCTGAAATACAAGACAGAGTGCTTCACAAGTACATTCATGTCTGAGAAGGAAGGTGGGGCAGATGGAACATGTATCTAATGTCTACCTTTTAGATGCCAAAAGTGAAGGCAAACAGTAAGAATATTTGGATTCAGTTTAGTACAATTCCAAATTATTGGAGTGATCGTACACATTTAACGAATTAGTAGAATAAAGTCCATTATAAAACTCTAATTGTATAAACCAGAAAGATGAGTCACATGACAGTTTTAAGATCTGTTTTAATGTCCTAGTTTGTGCCAATTTTTCTAAATAGAGAAATTTTGACCATTAGCACTTCAAAAAATTAGTTTTCACTCAAAGGAAAAAAGTAAAAAATAACACAATGATGAATGTTCCAACTAGGTAGACATAAATGGGAGAAATGAGAATTATGAATGTCCATTTTATAAATTAGGTAAATAGTAGAAGAAGCAATGGAATCAGAAGACCACAGTGTTCCAGATCTAGCTTCAATACAGTGAAACATACTGGATCACAGTTTCTTCATATGTAAAATGAGGGGGTTGGACTACATATTCAATGTTCTTTACAACTTATGATATTTAGTGAGGAAAATTTCATAATTATAGTAGGTTTTATAGACCTAAGATTTGAATGCCAAAAACAGTAAGCTGGTTCATAGACTACTTATTGCTGTCAAATCTTTTTTTTCAAAAACCGTTTTTTGTCAGGTTACAGAAATAATTACATGCTCTCTGCAGACAATGTGGATAATACAGACAAAACCAAGCAAGTAATGTCACTACCCAAAGATAACCTGAGCTGTTAACATACATGTTTTCATATATATATTGTCATATGAATCACTATAATTTATTGAATCCAGTCGTTTTCAACTTTGTATGAGCAGAATTTTTTTTCCTAAACAAAATTTCACATGGAACCCTAATATGTAAAACATATAAAAGTGAAACTATTCTGGTTAAAGTGGTAATGAAGGGCTCGGGGCTTTTCTGAGAGGTCAATACATTCCTATGGGATCCTATACTCTGAGAAGCACTGTTTTAAAACTATTGATTTAAACCAATTCCCTAATGTTGGACTTTTAAATTGTTTCCTTTTTTTTTTTTTTTGCTATTATTAATAACATTCACTATCTGGGGAATGGACACACTTGCAGCTTTGACTGGGGTGGGGCAAAGATAATATATGTAACCTAAACATTTGTATCCCTAATATTTGAAATAAAAAAAAAATATATATATATATATACACACACATATATATAAAATAAGGAAAAAAATAACATTCCAATCTTTGTGTACATTCATGATATTTCTTTAGGGATAGAGTCCTGCAAATGGAATTCCACATGTCAAATGATTTTAAGGCACTCATTGTCATATCAACTAACTCTGCCAATCACTTCTCCCCAAACCATTTGCCACAGGAGGCATCCATTTTCTATTCAGCTTTTTAGTGGTAGCTAACCTCAATCTAGTATTTGAAACAGATTCTATTTCTCTCTTATATATGTCCTCATCTTTTGTTTGTCTTCCTTATGATGCCAAATATTACTATTAAGGTTAAATAAATGTCCCCCTTGAAGCACTAATATTTCCCTTTTGTTAAATGCCCTCACGTACCTATTGAAAGAGCCCTTTGCTGCCTTTGGATCTGTCAAATAGTCACCTTCTATATGGAAGTGAATAACCAAAAGCAGAAAGTTCCTTTTGGAGGGGAATACCTTTGCTACTTAGCACTTTAGGACACCACATCTTATCAATAATTCTATGACAGGTCCTAAGTTTCTTTAATTCTTGTTTAGTCTGTACCTAAATTTTGGTTAAAATATGTTCAAAGCAGCTTCTGACTCCGGATTCCTAAAAATGGATGGTTTAGGGAAGATTTTCAAGTAAGAAGAGACCTTGGAGATCATCTAATCTATGCTCATAATTTTATAGATGATGATACTGAGGCCCACAGTGGCTCCTTCCTCAAGTCAGTTACTGTCCTTCTACAAAGTGGTAGGTAGTCTGCTGAGTAGAGGCCAAATTGTGACACAAAGACACATTACATACACAGTCTCTGTACCCAGGGAGTTTACAACCAAATGGAAGAAATGGACAAAGAGACTAACAAATACTATACCACAAGTATGACAGATGCTATGGGAGAATAAGGCAAGGCAGGTAGGTAGACAAGATGGATTGGATAAGTTGGATAAGTTTTCTGAAGAATGCAACACTTATACTATCCTTTGAAGGCATTAAACAGGTCAATGAGATAAAGAAACGGAAAGGCAAGAAGGCATTCCAGGCAAGGGTAATGAGAAAACACTGCAGGACTGTGGACTTAGTATTCAGCATTATAAACAACGAACATTAGAAAGTGCATGGACATGTGGTCAGAGGGGGATACAAACGCAAATGCCACAAGTTACAAAAAGGGGTGAAACTCCTGAATGTCTTTAAAGAAAACAGTCAATATAGCCAATTGCCACCATGTGAAGGAATAATCTTTTAATTTCAAAAGAAGCCAGAAATCTCTCAATTTTTAAATTAATGATGGTACCAAATTTAAAAGATTTTAAATGCACAATGCAAACTAGACCAAAACATGTATGGGAACTGAATTCTGCTAATAGCCTGCCACTTTACAACCTCAGGACTAGAGAGATAGACAAGACCCAGCTCATGGAAGCTTGTGTGTACTAAGCTAAGCGTTTTGAACTTTATCTTGCAAAAAACTGTAGGGACTCATTGAAAGACTCGAGGATGATTAACGTCTTAGAAGGATCACTCTGGCAGCTGTGTTGCAGTCGGTCTTGAAGGAAGCTATGTAAGCAGGGCTTAAACCAAGGCAGTGTTGGGTATGGAAAGAATACAGATTTGACAGAGGTTAAAAAGTCATATAGTTTAGTAAATGGCACAGTTGAAAACTGAACCCAGGTCTCCTACTTCCTTGCTTGATATTATTAGAACTATAATACTGTAATAAGATGTCTTTTTGAGTGGAATACTATTTATTTTGCAATTCATATGATAAAGTGATATAATAAAGGGGATATTCTTTGCAAACATTAGCTAGAAACGTTAGAATTTTTTCCTATCGATACCATTAGTGTATATAGGTAAACACTGCAGTAAATAAATATTATGTAAAAATAAATCCTTCAGGAAAGAGTATACATAGGGACATCATGAAGAGACAGACAACAGGCATAGACATTGACCATGAATAAAGTTGCTCAGATCAGGCTTCATTTGGCTAACTTTCTATACCAGTTTACAACTAAACAATGTATAAAGATACTGCTATGGTTTGAATGATGGTGTTTCCTTCAAAATTCTTGTTAAAACTCAATTCCCATTGCGTTGGTATTAAGAGGTGGGGCCTTTCTGGGAAGTAATTAAGTTGTCAGGGCCCTACCTTATGAATAAATTAGTGCCTCCTAAAAGGGCTTGAGGGAACTAGATTAAGCCCTATTTTGCCCTTCCGCCTTCTGCCCTGTGAGGATATAGCATTTGCTTTTTGCCACGATGCAGCAAGGAGGTCCCCACCAAATACTGAATGCTGGGCCTTGATCTTGGACTTCCAAGTCTCAAGAATTGAAAGAAATAAATTTCTATTGTTTATAAATTACCCATTCTGTGGTATTTTATTTATAGCAGCACAAATAGACTAAGAAAGTTATAAATTATTTAATAAAGGAACAGAAAGTTCTTATTCTATTCCCATCTCAAAAATTCTATGTCTAAAATTTAATCAATTTATAGGTTACTAGATTATCTGCATTGTAGTTAATTTCTACGTATTTGGTGGGAGTGAAGACTACAGCTTCTACTTGGTTAGTACATTTTTGTTTTAGTTCAATGAATAACTGAGCCAGACAACGAGCAAGTCAAATGGAAAGTGAAGTCATTAGGTGGGGTGAAATGATGTCAAATCTGAGTGTTTTCTCTCTTAACCTTCTGGATAGAAGCTTGACTCCATTTGTCTGACTAGCAAATGAGTGTATAAAGGAGCATTTGTTAAATAGCTCTGTGAATTGTAAAATTTACTCCTATTACCTAATTATCAAAAAGCTGAAAATGCCATATTTTTAAATATCTTATATACTTGTAAGTCCGTAATAATGTAGCTAAGTAATTGTTTATTATATTATGACCCTCTACTCTGCTTATAGTAAAGGTGTCAATATTTATTTATGGCGGTGCTACTAAACCTTCAACCAATGTTGTTTTGTGGTTCCGTATTTTAAATGGATATAGGAGTGTGTTGGTGCTAAGAATATGCTAAATTTACACAAGTCTCTATCCTATCAGTAGGAATGGATTATAGGTTATATGTAGTAACAAATGCCCCAACATCTCAGTGGCTAGAAACAACGAAGTTTTAATTTTTCATTCATGCTAGATGTCCATTCTGGGTGGCCTGGGGGGCTCCACTCTGTGCTGTCTCCTTATTCCAGGACCTGTAATGACAGGGCAGCCACCAACATTGTCAGCTGCTATGACAGAGGGAAAAAAAAATTTCCCTGGCTTAGAAGTTACACATGTCACTTTTAATCAAAACTTGCAGGCAAGAACTAATCTCATAGTCTTACTCAACTATAACTATGAAGTGCAATTTCACCACGTGCCCAGAAGGCAGAGAGCTAGAAATATTTGGTGAACAGAACTACTGACTATCACAGTTATCCAAATAATTGCTCTATTGTGGTTTCATGTATCTTTGTTTTCTCTACTTGACTAGAGTCTAAAGTCAGAATCTACGACTTAAACGGTTCCCAACAAATTCCTTTGATTCATTGATTATACATGAAGAGTTCGATTTTCAAGTATTTTTTAAATAAAGTAATTATGCCTATTTAGGACTTTCCCCCTAAAACCCAATGCTATATATATATACAAATGCTCCTTAATTTATGATGGGGTTATGTCCTAATAAATCAATAAGTTGAGAATATAAGTTAAAAATGCATTTAATGTACCTAACCTACCATCTTAGTCTATTTTCTGTCGCTTATAACAAAATGCCTAAAACTGAGCAACTTATAAGGAAAGAAATGTATTTCTTATAGTTCTGGATGCTGGAAAATCTGAGGTTGAGGGGCCACATCTGGTAAGGGCCTTCTTGCTGGGGAGGACTCTGCGGAGTCCCAAGGTGGCACAGGACATCACGTGGTGAGGGGGTTGAGTGTGCTAGCTCAGGTCTCCCTTTCTTTTCTTATAAAGTTACCAGTCCCATTCCCATGATGACCTATTAATCCATGAATGCATAATCTCTTCATATTGTCCCTCATTACCTAATCACTTCTTAAAGGCCCCACCTCTTAATACTGACACATTGGTGATTACATTTCAACATGAGTTTTGGAGGGAACAAGTATTTGAACCATACCGCCTACTAGACACCACAGCATAGGCTAGCCTACCTTAAACATGTTCAGAACACTTTCAGTACAATATTCAATAAATTACACGAGCTATTCAACACTTTATTATAAAATAGGCTTTGTGTGAGATGATTTGGCCCAGAATCTCAAAAGAGCATTATACTACCTATTGTTAGTCCAGGGAAAGATCAAAATTCAAAGTATAGTTTCTATTGAACGTGTATTGCTTTTGCACCATTCTAAAGCTGAAAAATCCTATATTGAAACTATTATAATTTGGGGACCATCTGTATTTAAATATAGTTCTGGGATAATACTAAAATTGTCAGGGACAGATGATATAACAAAATAGTTCAAATGAGTTGAGAGCCCAGAAAGAAATCACTTGAGTATTAAATCCAAGTATAATCCACAAAACAGATATTTAAAAACTGACTATATTCATTTTTCCACAGATGTTATAATCCATTAAAGAATAAAGCATGTAACTGACACTACAATAATACTTCTCTTTACCTTTATTGCATTTGCTGCCTAAAGCTCCACATTAGGAACCACTCACACATTGTTGAAGAGAAACACCCACTCACGTTGTGTGTTCTCGCTTTAACATCATAGTCATAAATCCCAAATGTCTAGAACTGTTAAATTTTTATCTCTAGACCTCACTTCTCCCAAAACTCTGATTTATAGATCTTGCTGTCTCTGCTGTGATGTCTGTTACGTTTTTAAAACCTAACCTAGCCTAAATGGAACTTTTCATTTTTCTGCTCTGCAAAGCTGCTTCTTTCTCAGTTCTTCCCCTGTCTGAAAACTGCACCATTCATCCAGTTTCTCAGCTAAAACACAGGATTCTCCTGTTCCCCCCCCCCTCCCTTATTCTCCTCAGTCAAACCGAGCAGCAAGTCCTGGCAACCTTACTGCTGAAACACTCTCTGGGTCTAGGAATTTCTCACTATTTCCCCAATTAGCCTACACTAATACAGACTCTCACCGGGACTACTGTAAAACCTCCTATCTGATCTCTCTCATCACAAACTCGCCACTTTCAAATCCATTTTCCACATGTGGTTATAGCGATTTTTGCAAAAAAATATCTGTTCATGTCATTCGCCTTCTTAAAATTCACCACTATACTTTGAATAAAATTTAAAGATCACTGGCCCTCAAAGCCTGTATCACTGACCATGTATTGATATCACATGCCAATCCTCATTCCTACTACCAGGGCCATCTTTCTACTCCTTCAACTATGCCGTGTTTACTCACCTTAGGGCCTGTGCATTGCTTTTCTTCCAATTTTTGCAGGATGTCTGCTTGTCATTTAGGTTCAGTTCAAATGTCAATTCCTAGAGAGATCTTTCATGACTATTATGTATAAAGAATACATCACTCTCTTTTGCATCAGCCTGTTTTAATTATCTGCATATCTCTTATTATTTTATGACATGTCCTTGTTTATTTGTTTATTTTTACTCATTTCACACCACTAGAACGTAACTTCAGCTGGTTTGCTGCCCACCGTATTCTCTGTGCATAGATCAGTGCCTAGCTCATATTAGGTAGTTGGTAAATATTTGTTGAAAAGATATTTATAATTTGAATATACACTAGGTATATGACATCAGCAAGGAAGGTATCAAAGTTACATAACATAGTATTAAAAAATTCACCCTTGGATACTTTGTAATTATTCTAGAATTTCAGATGATAAAAATTATCAGGTTATAAATTATTAAACATAATAAAAGATAAATTAAATGTTTTTTTTTAAAGACAGGGTCTCACTCTATCGTCTAGGCTGGAATGTGGTGGTATCATCATAGCTCACTATAACTTTGACCTCCTGGGCTCAAGCAATCCTCATGCCTCAGCCTCCTGAGTAGCTGAGACTATAGTTGCACACCACCATGCTCAGCTAATTTTTTATGTTTTGTGTAGTGACAGGTTTTGCTCTTGCTTGGGCTGATTCCATACTCCTGGCCTCAAGCAATCCTACCACCTGGGCCTCACAAAGTGCTAGGATTACAGGTGTGAGCCTTTGTGTCTGGCAAATGCTTTTATAGTGTAATTTTACCACAGGTAATTAACATGACTTGGAAGACAACTTGCATTCAAAGCTAGGCAGTTGGATACTGGAAAGAGAAAACAAAACGAACAAGGGCAAGAGTTGTAGTTGTAACCAATATTGAGCATTTACCATGTGTCTGACATGGTATATTTGTCAGTTCATTAATTTTAATGAGGTGGATATTGCTATTCCAATGTTAGAAATTAGAATATTGAGGCTCAGAGTGATTAAGCAGCTTGTCCCTAATCACATAGCAAGTTGTCAGAATCAGGATATAAATCTGTATCTAACTCTTTACTCTGTGATATGGCCTTGGAAGGCAGTTACACAGTGAGTCCTAACTGAGGAGTAGCAGCAGCTATGGCTATAAAATTAGTGATAACTCAGGAATGAAAGGTGTGACAGCAGGAGACTACCCCACACTAACAGAAGTGTGGTATCCCATCATTCTCTGCATAGACCACACGACATCTAAGCTATAAACCCAGGCTCTTGGGCCATGACTTTATTAGAACACTGGCAAATTATACAGATTTAGTGAAAAGCAAATCCAACCACAAGACTGACAATGTGAAAATCATGTTATAATGGGAACATTCATGAACTTAGGCTCTGTTAGCTTGCAGAAGAAAAAAAAAACAAAAGATAAAATGGTCTTCAAGTTAAATGGAGTTGTATTTTATTTAGGAGTGAAGTTCTAATTATAGCTCTTAATGTGAAAATCAAATTATCCTGAGAAATCCTTAGTTAAATATAACACTCTAGCATGATATACCAATTTCAATTGGTCCAGCATTCCAGGATCAATAGGTTTCCTATTTTGTGATCTATGGCTATTTGTTTTCTATTGGGCAGTAGAAAATGTAACGTGGTTGCCCTCTGTTTAATGGCCACATTATATAAAAAAGGTTTATCTTTGAATGTGCTGCTCATATTAAGAAGGATCCAAAAAATTCAAACAGATAGGGAAAGGAGATATACATTTCCCATTTCATTTTTACTTGTGAGAATATGTTTGAGTAGAATGCCCAGCACCATTTAAATTGTCTTTTTTCTCCTGTTTCCTCCCATTCCCTTTTTATGGTGGGAGAGGGGGATGGAGATTAGTTGTTGCATATGCATAAGTTCTACGCACTCATAAAGTGACCCTATTCCATATGAGTGACTTTAATGTAGAAAATATATCTGATATGCTATAGAAGGCAGAACTGTGGCCAATGAGTGGACATTACCAGGTGAAGTGGGCTTTCATTTAAAGCAGTATGCCTTTTGTCACACAGAACATTTATGTAAAGGTTGCATGCCATATATTTTGAATTAGATCATAAATTCCATTCCAGTACTACAACAACAATTATGTGAAACAAGTGGACAAAGTAAAAAGAAGAGAAAGAATAGAATTATAATCTGCTATTTTAGATTATTCACATTATTATTCCATTTATTGCTTGTAATCCAAATAGGAGTATAAAAAGTAATAAATTTAGGATTCTTAGAATATGTTAATGAGTTATGATATCCCTAACATTCAGAATGCACAAGTCACTGGATTAGATGCCCTATCATTGTAAATTATTTGAAATGTAGGATAGGATCATAATAATTTTAAAGTTTAAAGAAAAATACAAAAGGCAATAGAAACTTAAGTGAAATAATATAAATGTCAAGAGGAACAAGAATTTTCAAAGTTTCAGATGACTTTAACCAAAAGAAAATTTTAATTGGGTTCACAGAAAATACAAAGTACAACAGTGCCTCTGAAATATAATCCAGTAATATATTTGAGTCAGTAGTGTAGTTGATTAAATGGGCTAAATAAAACTCCTTCTATTTTCCTACGTGTAGCCTGTGTACACATGTATTTTAAAAGTTATTATAATATGTAGAAATTCTTTTTTACCTATGTGGTTTACCTGCCAGTCCCTGGAGAAAAATGAATGGTACAGTGCCTGGACCTCAATAAATGTGGGTCTGAACTCTGAGACGAATTTAAGTATAACAGCTATATAAAATATATTATCAAACATCATTGACTACATAACCTTAAAATTAAGGTAAGAAAATGGCTCTTAAAATAATGACAACAGATATAAATCATGAAAAATAATTAACAGCAACTTCCCAGGGAGAATTTGGCAGATCTTCACAGAGCCCAAACAGCCAGATAAATTAACTTTTAGCCTTTATATATTATCCATTAAGACCCTTTTCCTTCATTCCTCCCTCCCCTTCTCTACTTTCATTGTATCATTCAAAAAATTTCATTCTTTCTTCTTTGGTTATTTTTTTAAAAAAACATTTTTTTCCAAAGTATCAAAGACATATGCAAAAAGACTCTGAAATGGAATTAAAATTTGTGATGAGTTCAAAATTTCTTTTTTGACTAATATTTCAGCTCCATGAAAACAGAGACTTAGTTTTGTTCTCTATCATACCTTTTAAAACAGTGTCTTGCTAATATTAGACCTTCAAATATTTGATGAATAAATTTTGTATTAGAAAAACTGTCTCCTCCAAAGAATCCTGTTTTAAATATGAGACTTCCTACTGGTTCACTAACAGAAATTATCATTATTTCTAACAGTATTATAAAAATGGCAGAAGATATTTCATACTCTATATACGCTACAGAGTGTGTGGAGAAAGTACAAAGAATATGTGACATAATATGGGATTCAAAGCTGATAGCATCTTACAGGGGCAATGATAAAAATAATGAAGGTGAATAATAACAAACTGTGATAATTATTTGCCAAGCTCTGTGCTAAGGATTTTACGTGCAGTATCTCATAATTCCTACACATCTAGATAGGTAATATCATTACACTTTTTCTTGATTGTGGAAACTGAAACATGAAAACATAAGCAGGAAACCCCAAATATGATAGGTAGTAAGTAGTGAAGCTAAAACACAGATACAGGTAGTCGATTTTTGGAATCCTCACTCTAAACCACAATAGAATGGTGTTTCCTTACCTATAAAGTAAATCACATAATTTTATCTGATTAAGTCCCTCATAGAGAAAAAACTAAGACCAAGACATATTGAGTTACTTGGTCAAAATCATATTTTTTTTTACCTGACTTGGTCATTATCAGAAGCACAAAAACACATTCTCTTACTTCCTACATTAAACAAGCAAGCCAATAAAAACCTTCCTTAAGCCTGCAGCCCTCTCTGGTTACTTCTCCATTTGTCTGCTCACTTTAAGAGTAAAACTTCTTAAAAAACGTATCCACGTTTTGTATTCTAATTCTCTACTCATTCTATTCTAATTGGTTATCTGTTTTCGACTCCCCTGGAGAACCTACTAGCTTCTTTGTCCTTATCGTACTTGAGTTCTCAAAAGTATTTGAGAGTTGACCATTCCTTTCTTCTTGAAACATATTTTTAGCTTTGATTAAATCAAAGTTACCTTGTTTTCCTCCTACCTTATCAGTCTATCTTCCAGCTTGGCCTCTAATTGGTAATTGGTGATGTATGTAGAGACTGACTCCCAAATCTTAAAATGTGTGAGGGCTCAATAGTGAGCATCTTTTATTCAAATTCTGGGTGATGTGTCGGCGTTGGTGGTATAGTGGTGAGCATAGCTGCCTTCCAAAATCTGGGTGATTTCTTCTGCTCCCATGGTTTTAAATACTAATTACAATCACTCTTCATTGTTTATGGATTCTGTATTTACGAATTCACCTACTCACTAAAATTTATTTGTAACTCCAACATCAATGCTCAGGATACTTTCTCAGCTATTTGAGGAAATATACATGGCAAAAAAATTGAGTCCACTGATATGCACGTTCCTACCTGAGGTTGAACAAGGCTCTCTCTGTCTTCTTGTTTCAGCTCTCATACTGCAAACAAGTCTCCTTTTTGTGATAAATTTAGTGCCATGTTTTTCACATTTTTGTACTTTTTGTTGGTGATTTCACTGTTTAAAATGGCTCTGAAGTGTAGTGCTGATGTGTTCTCTAGTGTGCAAGGCTGTGATGTGCATTATAGAGGGTTAGATAAGCTTCACTGAAGCATGACTTATAATGCTTCTTGTCATGAGTTCACTATTAATTAATCAACCATATATGTCAAATAAGGTGTCTTTAAACAGAAATACACATAAAACCAGGTTATGTATTGATCAGTTAATAAAATGTAACCTAACTCTGTTATTTCCTCCAGGAACAATAGTTCAGTATTTGTTAATTCAATGTTTGAAGTTACTTTATAGAACATGATTACTATGAATAACAATTGACCATATATAACTATAGTCCCCAAATCTTTGTCTTACTCTAAATCTCTTCATAGAACAATTAATCTAATATAGCTATCTGCCCTCCTGACATATCCTCTTGGATGCTTAGTAGGCATTTTAAGCTGGAATAAACAGAGCTCTTATCATTTGCGCTACACTAAACCTGTTCCTCCACCCATCTCCTCAGTATCAGTCCTCCATGCACTCAGTTACTTAGGACAAAATCATAGAAATCACTCTTGAGTCCTCTCTCTCCCATATTACCACCTGTCATTCTTTACTCCTATCCCCCAGTACCCCCGCTAAACTATTCCATCAGCAAGTCTCTCTGTCTCCTTGGCTGGTATACCACCACCACCTTTTCCTGGAATAACCTCTTAACCCCTCTTATTGCATCTTCTCTTTCCCTCAGGGTCATTGTGTAAGGTTATAAAGTATATGACTTGTAACCCTTCCACAGCAGTACTGTTACAATTCACATTCCATACAGTAGCCACTAGATCTATGTAAAAGAGTAATCAGAGTACACCACTCTTTTGACTAAAACCCTTTAATGGCTTACAACTAAGAAAAATATGCAACTTTCTTAGTCTGACCTACAAAATTTGATATAATGTAGCCCTGCCCATATCCCTGAGCTCTTGTGTACTAACTACTGTCCTCATTCTGGTAATACTTCTCACGAATTAGCTTTCTTTCTTTTCCTATAAAAGCTCAAGGTCAGTTCCAATTTAGGAATGTTTTACTAGCTGTTCTCTTTGTCTGGAATGCTTTTCAGGCTGATTTCTGTAAGATCATCTCCTTGTCATTCACACTTCAGCTTAAACATCATCAGGGAAGGTTTTCATGACTCAATTTAGAGCAGCCACCCACAAATGCACTATCGTATTACATGATTTTACTTCATTGCTTGGTACATATGAATATGTCTTTCCCCTCTAATTATTACATGCTCCATCCCATACATATGTAAGTCAGTCCCTTGTCTCTTGTTCAACAAGCTAAGAGTCGAATCAAGAACACAATACCATTTACAACAGCTGCCAAGAAATTAAAATACCTAGGAAAGGAATATACCTAACCAAGGAGGTAAAATATCTCTGTGAAAAGAATTACAAAACACTGATAAAAGAAATCATAGATGATACAAACAAATTGAAAAATGTACCATGCTCATGAACTGGAAGAATCAACATTGTTAAAATGTCCATATTGCCCAAAGTTACTTACAGATTCAATGCAATCTTCATCAAAATACCAATGCCATTTTTCACAGATCTAGAAAAAATAATCCTAAACTTCATATGGAACAAAAAAGAGACAAAAAAACCAAAGCAATTCTAAGAAAAAGAACAAATCTGGAGGTATCACATTACCTGACTTCAAATTATACTAAAAGGCTATAGTAACCAAAACAGCTTAGTACTGGTATGAAAGTAGAGACATAGAAAAATGGAACAGAATAGAGAATCCAGTAATAAAACCATATAGCTACAACCAACTGATTTTTAACAAAGCAGACAAAAATATACACTGGAGAAAAAATGCTGTATATGATAAATGCTGCTGAAAAAACTGGAATAGTCACATGAAGAAGAATGAAACAGGATGCCTATCTCTCATAATAGACAAAAAATTAACTCAAAATAGATTAAAGAGCTAAATGTAAGGTCTGAAACCATAACAATTTTGGAAGAAAACATAGGAAAAATTCTTCTAGACATCAGCCTAGGCAGAGAATTTATGACTAAGATCCCAAAGACAAATACACCACCATCAACAAAAATAAATAAATAAATGGAGCTTAATTAAATTAAAAAGTTTCTGCATAGCAAAAGAAATAATCAACAGAGTAAATAGACAACCTAAAGAATGGGAGACAATATTCACAAACTATGTATCTGTCAAGGGCTAATATCCAGAATCTACAAGGAACTCAAATCAGCAAGAAAAAAAATGAACCCATTGAAAAGTGGGCAAAAGATATGAACAGAATATTTTCAAAAGAACATAGACCAACAGACATATGAAAAAATACTCCACATCTCTAATGATCAGGGAAATACAAATTAAAACTACAATAAGGTACCACCTTACCCTTTATCAGAATGGTCATTATTAAAAAATGAAAAAAACAGTAGATGTCAGCGTGGATGAAGTGAAAATGGAATGCTTATACATTGTTCATAGGACTGTAAATTTGTACAACCTCTATGAAAAATAGTATGGAAGTTTCTCATAGAACTAAAAGTAGACCCACCATTCAATCCAGCGACCCCACTGCTGGGCATCTATCAACAGGAAAAAAAAGTCATTTTATCAAAAAGACACCTGTACCTGAATGTTTATCACAGCAAAATTCACGATTGGAAAGATATGAATCAACCCAAGTCCTCATAAAGTGATGAGTGGATAAAGAAAATATAGTATATACATATGGAGTGCCACTCAGCCATAGAAACAAATGAAATAATGTCTTTTGTAGCAACTAGGATAAACTAGAGAACATTATCCTAAGTGAAGTAATTGAGGAATGGAAAAACAAACATCACAGTTCTCACTAATACATGGGAGCTAAGAAATGGGTATACATGGTCATAAAGTGGTGTAAGGACATTGGAAATTAAGAAGGAGGAAGGCTGAGAAGGAGGTGAGGTAAAAAAATTACAACTGGGTACAATGTACACTATTCCGGTGACAGGCACATTAAAAGCCCTGACTTGAGCATTATACAATTCATCCATGCAACAAAAACAAACTTGTACTTCCTAATAGTTTGTAATAAAAATTATTAAAAAAAAAAAGAGAAAATATATAAAATGATTATTTTCATGGTTTCTTTGAAATAGGAATATATAGGTCTGTTTGGTTTTATATCGATATGCTCTTACTTCATTAGTTTGTCAAATTTATTTGTAAATACAATTCATATCTTATCTCCTATAATCTGGAAATTTCTGGAAAGTCATATGTCTTGGCCCTATGGAAAATCCTTTCTAAAATCAGCACTATATCCATAATAGATTATGACAGGGAAAAAGTCCATTTTCTCTGTATTCCATAAGCAGAATATCATATATCACTGAGTAAGAGAAACCCTATGACTTCAGATTACAATGAAAATACATGTCTAGAAGGAATATTTCCTGTGGTTGGAGCTAACAAGAACCCTTATATCAAGGAATGTTTTCAGAGGCTACAGTATACCTTCCAGAGGGCAACTATTCTGAAAGCACAGTTTGAAGACAGCTTACTTAAATGTTAAATTATGTTCAAAAATTGAAATAAATGAAATAAAACAATATTAATACATCACAATCTATGTATTTGAGTATATAAATACACCAGTATGGAAAAGGATCTTTTCCAGTCTTTTGAGAAGTCAATTTCCATGACTACTAAGTTTTATTTATCCAGCTTGTGTGGTAAGCTGATTTCTAAAGTAAGACAGATAACTTACATTGTTAAAGACTGTGTTTACCAAATAGTTTTCAATAACTGATCAAGCTTCCCAGGTCTTTGGTAGTAGGAGGATATCAACCTTAAATGTTTCCGAATCTATCCCTATTGTTGCTTCTCAATCACACTCATATACTTATTTACAATCACTATTCTTCAGATAACTCTTCCTGAATTAGTATAATATCCTCCTGCCTTCACTGTCAATCTGTAAACTTTCCCTCCATCTAATACATGGTTTCCAGGGAAATTTTTCTAAAGCAGTGTTCATTATGCTATTCATCAGCTCAAAATCTTTTATCAGTTTCCTGTACCATTCATAAAAGAAGTCCAGATAAATAAAGTTAGCATTTAAGTCTCTTTGTGATCAAATTCCACCTACCTTGACAGCTTTATTCATATTTCTACGCACCGCATATGGGCCTTATTCCTCAATCTTTCAGACTCTTCCTCCATGCATTTACTTATGCTATCTGTTCCCCTGATACAATACCCTTCTTTTTAGTTAAGGAATATCCCAAGTTTCTCTAACAAAGAGAATCAAGAAGTATAATGGCTTCAATCAAGCTAGACATCTATCCCTCTCACACAATAGCCCAGAAGTAGCTGGGTAGTATGATAGATATCCTGCCCTGCTCCGCAAGACTGTCCAGGGGCCATGATTCTTATCTTGTTGCTTAACCATCTCCTAGGATGTTTTCCTTAAATGCTAGGTGGAAGATGGGCTAAGAAAGAAGAAAGAGACATAGAAATACATGCCCAATCATTTTATGGTTAAGAGCCCCAAATTGTATGCATCACTTCCACTCATATACCAATGGCCATGACTTTGTCACATGGTTATACTCTCATAATAGACAAGTGAGGCTGGGAAATGTGCCCTCTAGGTTGGCAGCTATATAGCCTGTTAAACCTTGTGGATGTATCAGATGGTGGAAGGGGGTTCTGTTACTAAAAGAAATAAGGGGACTCAGTGGACTAAATTCAATTATTAGTCTCTGCATTATGTTTTCTCAGTTTATGCTTCTGGAAACACTATTAATTTTCAAAGCCAAATTCAAATAACATCTCCTCCTGACCAGTCTTCTTCGATTTTATCATAACTCCTTATTCCATAGCCCTACAAAAGAACTATCAACTCTCTCTCCTCTGAAATTTCATAGTTCTTCTACTTGTTATGGAATTTGGGATACTTTAGATATATTTCAGTTAGCCATATACATATTAAAAATTTGTCAGGAAATTTGTCAAAAAGGAAAAGATTCATGTGTGCTATTGATTAATCTTCCTTCATTGTTTTATTTCATATACAAAGATTGCTGGAGACAGAGCCTGTGACAACTTCTTGTTCTGTATTTCTAGAAGTGGTGTGGAAAGGAGTAAGCATTCGATAATATTGGTTATGATAGTATTGTTTTATTCAATACACTGATAATTTATCTTCATTTATTACAACATGACATTTTAAAAAGTAACTCACAGATTTGATACAGAGAAATTATAATTTTTAGAAATTATTTAGAAACAAGATTATTGTAAAGCATTTTCAATTAAACAAAATATTATGTTCAAAAATTTTACTGAAAATATTTTCCAATAATGATCTTTAAACAAAGGGTATCTGTATTTACTGTTCTTTAGTAATGATTTACCAAAATAAAACAAAATCCTTGAATAATAATGGATTGCTATATATTTTTAATTTCTTAGATTTATTGTTTTTTTATTCTCACATCTGATTTCTTTATTCTATGTGCCAATATCTCAGTTGCTTTTGGTGTTCATATCTTCTTATTTTGGCATAAATATCTTATACTTTCAGACAACATGAAACAATCTTTGGTTCTAGTATGATAAAATATTTTATTTCATGATGTTTTAATAGAGGCCAAATACTTATTTTATACTTACTTATATATAATGGTAATTGATTTAAGTTATAGAATTTCACTTTTACACTGTAAATTTTGAATATAGCATACTAAAGTTTAAAAATGGACCTATTTTTCTTTCAATATTGAACTATAAATTATGAGCAAGGAGTCATTTATTTTGATTAATAAACACACTGACCAGGTATAATGAATATTTACACATTATTCATGTTGATAGAGTACTTAAAATACCTGAAATAATAACTCTTATCAAGCCAAATTTAGATAATTATATATCAAAGTCTCTTGAAAAACAGGAGAATATATTCAAAATATATGATAAATTTCCTTTACCTAAAATTCAGAAAGATTATAACAGCCTCCTATTAAAACTCTTTTTAAACAGAAATCTGAGTCTGACAGTAATTTGAAATTTAAATGTATGTAATGGCCTGGGGGAATTATAGTAAGGGTTGTTGCCAGGGTGAGTTATAAACACGGAAATACTTTTTAAAACACCTATGTAAGCTCCAGGGAAATGTATTGTCTTAAAATTATGTTAAAATAGAACTTAAAACACATGTATTTACATGACCATACCTATGATACATTTAATAAGCATGCTCTAAAAAGCCATAAAGCAGTGGTTAATACTGAATACATTTTAAAAAAATATTACTGATTTATCCTTTCTCTATACTTAAAAAAATCTACTTGGGCAAACTTTATTTTAAAATGTAACTGCTGATTTTATTGGCAAATCTATAATAATGTGTATGATCAATCTTTACTTAATTATTTTGTGTTGCAAACACAATTAATAAATCATCTTTGAAGTGCACTGACTATAATCAGTATACTCTGGAACAAGTCCAAGGGGCCATTAATCAAATCATGCAGCAAGGAAAGTGAGAGTCGCAGCCTGAACAGTTAGGTAAACACCAGGGAAGCTAATAAAAACCTGTCTCCTTTTAAAACCACCCCTGTGTTTACTTTTGCAACTAAGATAAACAGTATGATAAAATTAAGGTTGTGTAAAAAATGAGGTTTGCTCATGATGACCAAAGTAAATATATAGCAATTGAACATTCATTTTATATACTTAATTTGACACTAAAAATGTTTAAAGTTGTTACCAAAAGTCTGCAAGAATTAGATATTTGAATCTGATAATTATATTTTCCATATAAACACATATAATTTTCAAATATTTTGAGATTTAAACTAGAAAAAAGCAAAAATTTGTTAGCAATTTTTAAGAATCAAGGTATACACTTGAAAATAGGTTCTTTAAAAAAAAAAAGTAGGATGGCCAACTCCCACATTTTAAATTGCCAAATGCAATTTCATCTCTCTCTCCTCCCCATATATTATTATTATTATAATATATACTTTAAATTAATCCATTGATTTTAAAACAGTCTCCCAAAGATATTATTTTCCTCCAATATTGTACGTTATTAATTGCTAAATGGAAGTAAAGAAAATTTGCTGAGTTAGCACTATGGGCATGGGCAATCCTCACTTCCCCAAAAATGACAAATAAAAGGAAATACTTCTGGTTTGAAAATTCCATAAACACAGTTTTCTTCCCAGGAAAAGATTTGCAAGATTTGGCCAAAAACCTGCAGAATATAATGTTTTTTAAAATAATAGGATCTCATCTGACTGTCACATCCATCTTGAAAGGCAGGGTGGAGGTAGTATTAATCAATCCCTTCACTCACAAAGCTTACAGTTCTGTTTCTATGCATTACTGTAGTAATTTTGAGTGAGCAGTAGAACCACTGAAATTCATCTTTATTCAGCTATTTATAAATATGGATACAGACAGAACTCTAATTCGTACAGTTGTGGTTGAAAATTAAATGAATTTAATATAGCACCTGGCACACAGCAACCAAATAAATATTAGTTATTAATGTTATTTTGCAGCAGTAAGATAAAGTAGCTTAACAGTGTGGTCTTTGGAATAAGATAATTCTAGATTCAAAATCACAGATACGGCATTTATCTCTGGGCAAGTTATCTCTACCCTCTCTAGATCTGAGCTTCCTGATCTATGTAATGGGTACAGTTAAATAAGATAATGCAGATACAGAGCTTAGCACAATGTCTAAGACACACTTAGTCAATGAATGTTAAATATCATCATTATTATTGATGGATAGATCTTAGTAATAATTTATGTGAATATAAAATGTCATTAATAGAAATTAAAAGGCAAATGACAACTGGGAAAAATAAAAACATTCAAGATATAAGGAGCTCTTAAAAAGCAACAGGAGACAAAGATTTCCACTCAAAATCAGCTAAGGTTATGAACAGGTAATAAATAAAAGGTAAAATGCCAAAAATCAATATATATTTAAAATTTATAAGACTTCTTTAAATGGTTAAATATAAAAATTCAAAAAATGAGATACTATTCATTGACTAAATGATTAGAATGATCTGGCAATGACCAAAATGAAATGAAAAAATAAAAGAACAAAAGGCAAACATTGTTGTGAGAGTACAAATTGTTATAGCCTTTCTAGAGAAATTCTGGCAAACATAACAAAGAGCTAACAAATACACATGTCCTCTGACCTAGTAATTCCACTTTTGGGAATTCATGTGTATAAATATATATAATGCTCTTTGCAATAATAAAAATGTGGATAAAGCCTGAACATCCAGTAGGAGATTGATTAAAGAAATTATACATCTCTACAATGGAACACTCTATCAAATGATGTTGAAACCATCTATGAAAGTAGAAAATGTTTATAATATATTCACATGCAAGTTAAAAAATAGCAGGTTACATCATAAATGGTATGAGTCTAGTTTTGTAAATAAAATGTGGAAGAGGAAGAGATCTGCAAAGATAGAGAACCATGGTCTTAATGGCGGCTGGCTCCAGGTGGGTGGGATTATGAGTTTCCCATATGTTCATCCTTTTGTTTCTGTGTGTTTTCTGATTTTTCTGGAATGAGCATGTAAGGCTTTTATAATTAGAAACAAATAAAATGAACTTCATGTTATTGAAAAATAAATGGATTAAAACTGGACCCTTAACCTTTCTTCTAAGTTTTAATTTTTATAATTTATGACATCGACAATAGAAACATAGGAAGAATTATACCAGAAGGCAAACTGATAACTTTCTTCAACACTCCATTAAAAGAAGAATTGTATTAAGAGTGAACACTTTATTTTATGTATTTCTTTTTTTTTGAGACAGCGTCTTACTCTGTTGCCCAGGCTTAAGTCCAGTGGCATCATCGTCATAGCTCACTGCAACCTCAAAGTCCTGGGCTCAAGCGATTTGCCTGCTTCAGCCTCCCAAGGAGCTGGAACTACAGGCACTACAGGCACTGTGACTTCTGTATGAAATATGTGAACTTACATATTTTTACTTGCTGGCCTGCAGAAACAAAGACTATATAAAAAGATCTAAAATATGCAAGTATTTATTTGTACATTTTGCCCAAGCTACTTTAATGGTTTTATCCTGCAGCTAAGATGATGTTGAACTGCTCATTTCAGGAGTGTTTCAATGTATTCCAATTACGGAAATTCTCTTAGAAAACGATCCTGCTACCTTCAGCAGGGCTACCAGTGGGACAAGTAGGAAGTTTCCTAAGTGGTAGGATTGGGAGGGGAACAGGGAGGTCCCATATACACCAAATTTTGTTTCTTGTATTCCATTTTAATGCCTAGCATCCCATAATTTGGCCTAAATGTTCTTATATCATAAAAATCATGGATAGTCAAGAATTTTCAGAGTTCACATCCCAAACTGGTGCCCTGAAGAACACTATCTCTTTTTTTGTGGTCTGAGGCAGATTGCATGAGGATGCTATGCTTGAGTACATTTGAAAAATTACACAAGGTCAAATAAATTATTTACTATGGGGTTTCTCAGAGCCTTTAATATATAAACTTCCAAGTTTAGGGGTAGGAGCACATGGGACTGTGGGAGCTATGGTATAAAGTATAAACATACTTTCTAGGGTATCTATGCTTTATATAGTTCTACAGAATGAAGTCTGTGAAGGGTATAATAAAGAACAAATTCTGAACTCTTTTTCCCTCCATCTATCCAAATCTCTGAGCTGGAAGCACTTAGTTTCTATCTATCAATTTAGCTCTTGTCCTGGCCACAGAAGAACTTTATACTCCAGCTTTGGTAACTGCGTATATATGAGATATCCTTGTGTTTTACTTCTCATCTTGGTCTCTGGAGTAATCTTGGTTTTGTTGCAACTTGGATTTGGCTGTCTTTCTGGCCACCTTTCCTGGAATCTAAAGCCCTGATTCTGAGACAAAGTTTTCATTTGTAAGTTTCTGTGAAGAGTTAAGCAAGCCCTTATTCAGCTGCTAATCCCAGTATCTCTTAAAACGAGTTTGCTTTTGAAAGAAGGAACCTACAGATCTGAGAAATAGAATGCCTATAAGAAGAAAAAGCAGAATTTCTAGGTGGGAGAGAATAAGCTGAAACAGTTGAAAAAGTGTCAAGTATTAAAATATTAATTAAATCATTTAATTTGGACATTTTGTTAGGTGGCTGATTTTATTACCTGGCTATTGATTTCAGTAACTGGGAAATTGGTTCAATTTAGCTAAATAAGTAAATAGTAAATGGATTAAATGATTTGTTTGAATAATCCAGCTAGTCTACCTTTCCACAAATGACTTTAGGTCCTACCAATAGAATGCTACTAATAGAATTTTATTTACTTATAATGAACAGAGTTGAACTTATCTGTATAGCAGTCCCCCCGTATCTGAAGGGGATAAGTTTCAAGACCCCCAGTGGATGCCTGAAATAGTATCAAATCCTATATAAACTATGTTTTTTCAATCTGATAACAGAGATGGCTACTAAGTGACTAACAGACGAATAGTGTATACAGCCTGGATACACTGGACAAAGGGGCGATTCATGTCCTGGGTGGGACGAAGCAGGACAGTTTGAGATTTCATCATGGTACTCAGAACAGTGCACAACTTAAATTTATTAATTGTTTGTTTTCGGAATTTTTCATTTAATATTTTCAAACCACAGTTAACCACGGATAACTAAAGCCATGGAAAGCAAAATCACAGATAAGAGAGAACTACTGTATTTTCTTTTTTAGAATGTTGGAAGAAATAATAAGAGCTTCTAAATTTAAAGAAAATATAAAAGAAAAATTCTTCCGTGGTTATTATGTTGTCTGATAAAGCATGACTTCATTAAAATTTTAAGCTGGGTGCTTCATAAAGCCCTAATATATTGTGCTGTTTTATTTAGATACATATTATACTCTTACATATTTACAAAAATTAATTTTATGATGTTCTTATTTACATTCAGGATTTTACCTGATGATTTTATGAAAGTAAAGTATATAAATATGAAAGTAATTTTGCAATTTCTGCAGTCTGTGTCATCTGGATCTTTTTAATATACAGAATTAAAAAGACATAACAAGTAACTCCATAAATCACAATTTCGAGTGATGCAAGATAGTAAAATAGCAAGGAATGTACAGCATATGGTTATGTTGAATAACAACTCTTCATGTTGACGCTAGTTGACAGAACAGGGTGAGTACTTCTCAAGTATAATCATATTGTGTAGATTAGTCACACCAAATTTTTAAATGAATATTTATCAATATATGCCAGATTGAAGGATTTCAGAGTCTTACTAAAAGTGGGAAACCACCAAAAGTCTAAAAATATTCCTGGAAAAAAAAGCATTTATATTTACCAAAAAAAAGTAAAATGGCAGTATAATTCTGCACCTCAGAACTGCTAACACACACCAATTTAATCTATTATCCCTGGGAGCACTCTACATAAGTTTTGATGTTTTCAATTTTCTAGTTTCCTGTGTTTCAAAAAGAATGAAAGTTTTATTATTGGGAATCCAAAACTGGACATTAAGCAAGTTGAAAGTAAAGTTAAAAAAATAGAAAATGAAACTAAGTACAATAGTATTAGATCATTTTAAATTATTAGATCTAAGAAGATGCAACACTGACCAAAATATCAGGGTTTTCTAGACAATCTGATAATTTTATAACTGTTAATAAGAGTTAAAAAAACAGTATCAAAAGGAAGGAAAAACAGAAGAAAAGTCCTCTGCAATGTGAGAAACAGGGACGCTATCTGATCCATGAAGAAAAAACCGAATTCTGAACGTGGGCCACACAGCCTGCTAGGTCTGGCCTCTGAGAAGCCCTCAGTTTAGTCTCATGCCCTCTTTTCCTTGTGTCCCCCTGCTCTCATCACATTCACGCATTCCACCGGGGCACGTACTCATCGGCTGTTTCCTCTGCCTCGATACTCTGTTCTCTACTCCCTGCTCCACTATTTCACTCCTCTTTACCCTTCAGATTATATAGCTCAAATCATGTTTCTTCAAGCCATATCTTCTTTGCTATGTTTCCCCTAAATCCTTAACTCATTCAAAAGTTTACATCACATAGCTATGTAATGATATAATTAATGCTTGTCTTCTCTCAGAAGAAGCTATATGAGATCAGAGAGTGGGTCTAGTTTACTCAGCAATGTGAAAGAAGTCATAGTCAAAATTCTTTGGTCCTCAACAAACACTGTCTACTGTGCATTTCCTTAGTCAGTGTGAAATCATGTGGTAAACCTACAGTGAATGCAAACTCAACTGAGAGCCTATCATAGGAGATACACAAGAAATAACATGACGGACTGATAAAAATGTCTGAAATCCCATAGAGGCTTAGAATTGAAAATAGCTAATGAAATCAGGCTTCCAACATGAATTGAATGAGATATAATGGTTAATAGGTTGTGGTGATGTGAACTACATAATCAAAATTTTCTGTGCAATCTTGTCTTTGTCACTAAAAGAAGTAAACACAATTGCGTAATATATTCATTCTCAGTCTTTTCTAATTAAACACGGTTAAGGACACAAGGAACATGAATGTGGTAGAATACCTTTACTCACTTACAAATTCTTAAAGTACGCAGATTTCAAAAATTCTTAATAATGGTCATCTAAGAGTTATTTCTATTGAATGTACTTAGAACATACACTTAAGAACATATCCATTCAAATATTTCATGTACTTTTAGTAATTTTCATAAACAGGTGGTGCTTTCTTTAGTATAGTAAACCGAGGGGGAACACCATGTAGTCAAACAGCTTCATAAATAGTAGTGACTGGTTAATGTTGAACTAACAGTTTAATTTGTAAGATAATAATAACAATAACACAATAGTGATAATTAAACTGGTTTTATGGCTAGATTTGGCAAGTTGACATAACTCATCCATACAAAGACAGTCTCTTTTTCTCTTTTATGAACAATGAAGAGTATGTCATTCATTAATTCACTGAATAATTGTTTAAATTAAAATCACTAGTACTGAAGTTCTGTGCATAATACAGATTTTGACATTGTTTAACAGAATAGGGTCAATATTTCCATAGGACATAGTTTTCACTTAAGATGGCATCATTGTATTTTAGAGTGAACTTAGAGATTTAGAAAACTACATCTATCTAGGGTTATAACATATTTTTAAGATATCAGAAGTGACAATTTTTTAGAACTTCCAGAACATACTGAAATATTCAATTATTAAAAACTGTGACATTACAAATACATTTTTAGCTTACTAATTTTTTTAATATTTTCTTAATTTTCTTATATGGCTGAAGATTATTTTCATATAAGGATGGAATTTTACTTTACATATAAGTGATAATGTTTGATAATCTGTTGAGAAATTATCTGCATTATAGCTTTCACACTTACTTACAAAACCTAAAAAAATGTGCTAAATTTTCTTGTATGAACAATATTTAGTTGCTCTCTAATTATATTGCTATCCACTCATTAAATTTTGTTTTAAAGCCCAGACACCCTGAGAGGTCACCTTTGTTTTGCCTGCTACTTTACATCATTATTATGTTATTTCACTCTATATTTAAACAGAATCCCTGAAATTTAGTCATACTTATTATCAAAAACAAATACATAGGGTTTGACTTCACTTCTCCCTCTTGACATGAATATATTTTAACAGTATTTTACAAAATATGGTTAAATATTTCCATGGTAGTTTTCAGACATATTTTCTTATGAAAACTATTTTTTTATATTTCACTATTTAGTATATTTATTGGTACAAACAACTTTACGACAAACTTTCTTTTATATTTGACTTACATCATTTGTTCAGGTATTTTGAAAGTTTCTTTACAAATTAACTTCTTTCCGCTAAAAAATAATATGCTTTTTATCAAATTCTGGTAAATTGCAATTACTACTTTATAATGCCATCTCATTAACTCAGAAGGACCTGGTTTAACTATTTTTTCTCAGAATGAAAAATTTATTATATTTTTAAATAATGAATACAGATTAAATATAATGCACAACACACTGTGACTTTCTAATATTGAAATATCATTGGAATAGGATTTGAGATCCTACCAATTAAGTTCCAGCATATCTTTGTAACAAAAGATCAGAAGTGGTTCTTGCTTAAATATATTGAAAGAATAAAATGGGTAAAAATAAGCACAAATAAAAATTAAAAGTTAAAAATCAAAATTATTTTAAAAATTATTGTAAAGATCTGTAAATTTAAATATTTATGTTTATTTTATATCTGTATTCCTTTTATAGCCACTCATATTCGTTCTGCAGTCTCTAATAACTTTAACTATAAAGTATTTTAGGTATTAACTGAAGTCACTTCTTCCCTTTGTACATTGAGTCAGAAGAAAAGCTTTCACGAAAAAAAGTGATTCTTAGATTCAAATAAAATTCCCTAAATTAGCCAGGTGTGATGGCTCATGCCTGAATCCTAACACTTTGGGAGGCCAAGGCAAGAGGATCACTTGAGGCCAGGAGTAGGAGACCAGCCTGAGCAACATAGGGAGACTCTGTCTATTAAAAAAAATAATTAGCTGGCCATGGTGGCATATGTCTATAGTCCCAACTAATAAGGAGGCTGAGGCAGGAAGATCGCTTGAGCTCAGGAGTTCAAGGCTGCATTGAGCTATGATTGTGCCACTGCATTCCAGCCTGTGTGACAGAGCAAGACTCTATCTCAAAAAAACAAAAAATGCCCTAAATGCATTTCCACTTATGACAGATGGTAATATTTAAAATCTGGAACATAATTCCAATGATTCCAATTTAGAATCTTACAGTTGATGTACTGTATCCTCTTATAATCACAAAATTATTTCTGTATATCTCTGTCTCTCAAAAGATTATAAGCTTTGTTGAGGCAGTGGACCAAGCACAAACTCTCCAAACATTGGTTGTGCAGCTCTGGAAAAATAACTACATCTTTCTGAGCCTTGGTTGCTTTTCATGTGTAAGAAGGGTAAGTTAATATCTACCTTGTGAGATTCGTGTGAGATTTAAACGAGAGATAACACAGGAAGCACGTATGACAATTCTTATTTATTTTTGTATCTCTCTACTCCTACACCTTGTCATTATACCAATGACATAGGGTCATAATAAATGTTCAGCTAAATTTAAAAGTCACTATGATTTTTGTTTTATACAGAAGTATTTAGTATTTTTAAGAATACAAAGTAACCTATGGTATTTAAAAAGTACCAAAAATTTTACATTGTAAAATATCTATAAATACTTAAATTTAAAAGATAATTTTCTCATGGATAGATATGTTATAATTTTAATGGTTTTACAAATTTTAATAGATAATGGCTAATAAATATAGAAGTAGTTTATTGCTAAACATATTCACATTTTGAAAATGATGAATAGTTAAAGGTATAACAGACTTATAAATACTGGGAGAGATCTTACACATCATCTAGTGTAATCCTTTCATTTATAGATGAAAAAAACTAAATCCTGGAAAGATTAAAATGCCTTCTATAGACAGAAAATTAAACCACAGTACCTATGACCACCGCTTCTCCCCGTTTTGTTTGTTCTTGAGATGCAGAGCTGGAGAAGCCAAGAGAAGCCAAATAGAGGAAGTGTATGTAAGATAACCAGTGGGAATGCCTGAAGGGACCAGAAGTCACGGAATTTATTAAAGGGCCCAGGGAACTGTTAAGTTTAGAGGTAGGGGCCGATATCTTTTCACCCATAAGTAGCAAACTAATCACATCTCTGTTTGCTTGGGAGGCTATAGCTAGAGTACATTAACCTAATTGACGTACATATTGTTGATGGCTAAGAAGACAGAAAAATAATAGTAGATTTAACAACATAAAATATGTGCTAATCATCAGTATTTGAGAATGTCTTATTCTAAGATTATTTTTTAGAGCTAAGGACTTATTTTTACTTTTGTTTTGTAGACGCTTCTAATATTTTGATAAAAAGAATTGGAAAATAGATCTAGTATTTTAAATTATTAAGAGCCATAAAATTTCAGTCTCCTGTATTTAAAATGGAAAAAATATTCCTAAAGTATAAAAAGTAAAATAAAAACAAAATACATAATTTAACTTTTTGTTTTATTTGGGCAAAAGAGAAGGAATTATAAGGCAGAATATCAATCATTTACCATCTGATTGATTCATGTTATACTAAATTTCCTTTAATCTTTAAAATTCTTCCTGACATCTAACACGTGTTTTTCATTTGTATTTAGGGGCAATCTTGCCTAAAAGCCCTACAATGTTATAATTAGCTCACAATTCAAAAAAGCTGATATGGTTTATGCCAACTTTTAAAATGGTGAGAGTACAGAAAACAAGCATTGACATGATCATCTAAACGTGGAAAAGAAAAGGAACAGAATATTAATTGTATGTATGTTTGTAGAAACAAACACATTGCTTTTATTAAAAAGCTAAATAAAAATATGGAGTCTCGATTCATAGCTAAACTTCTTTCCTCCGTGTACCATGCATATCAGAAACCCATTTAAGCAATACAGTGTACTCAGAAAATGTAAGTAACCTCGAAACCTAACCTTTAGTTCACACATAGAGTAAAAAGTCCTAAGATGCAGCTCTCTAACATAAAACCAATATATTTCTTTCTTCCCTCACACCCTGAAACTTTATCAGAAAAAACAATTGGACCAAAAGTTCTGTAAGGACAGGAGTTTTGTCTATTTTCTACTCCCCTGAGTGCTCAGCATGATCAATATTATGACAGCCAATAACCAATACTCATTAGTCACTTGTTTACTAATTGGCTTAATGAAGTATTCTGAATATTTCAAATTGCTTGAAATTTTACTATTTCTCACGTTAACCTACAAAAATAGTTTGGCTATCCCAATGTTTATAAATTGGAAATATTTTTGGTTCATTATGTAAAAGAGATCATATTTGAATTCTATGAACTCTATTAGGGGGTTATGAACTAATTAATAAATTCAGATGATAAACACAAACCAGTAAGAGTTTAGTGCATACTGGGTTTTTGCATATATTGTTTAAAGACATTGGGACCCAGTGTAGTATACAGATGGCATTTTTAAGTACAAGTAGATCAGGCCACTTGTGGAGAAAATAAAAACCCAATGATAAACAGACAAAATAATCCCACTGTTAACTATGTAATACTTATTTTTATGCTAGAAACTAAAATATGTTCCTCTGAGGCTGCCAGTTTCCTGAGGCCATGAATTGTGCCTAAGCCTTGGCATCCTCATTGTCTATGATAGAATTCTAAAGCTTTTCGCTCTCAGGACTCCTTATACTTTTTAAAATTCTGGAGGGTCTTAAGAGTTTTGAGTCCACATTTTGGTTTATGTGGACTATTGCCATACTCGAAATTAAAACTGAGAAAATTTAAGAATATCTATTAATTCATTTAAAAATAACATGCATCCAGTATATGATAATATGAATAACATATTCTTTATGAAACATCACTATATTTTCCAAACAAAAAAATCTTTTAAGGGCATCGTTTTATACTTATGCAAATCTGTTTGCTGGCTGATTTGATTGGAAACAGATTTTCATTAGCTTCTGCATTCAATCAGCTGTGACATGTTATTTTAATTGAAGGATATGAAGAAAATACAGCCTCACACAAGTATGGAATTGAAAAAGGATAGACCTTGTGGTCCCCTACCCCTACCATTCTGCATTTTGAAAAGCCCTGGACTGTAACGTCATCTGTCATATGGTCATTGTTCAATAACTGTTTACAAAATTAACAAAAAATTTAAAGAAAAAATAAATTCTCAGAGCATATATACACATAACCAACCATACAAATGATCTGCACATTCATTTTGGATTCAACCAATAATATTCTTTACGAATGCTCATTGTTTTGCTATAATGAAGTGTTAAGTATTCCAGCTTCTCAACTCATTACAACTAAATTGGAATGTAGATTGATAGAAGGCAGTCAGAAACAAAGAGTGAAAACCAGTGAAATAATGTAAAATAAAATATATAATGCCAAAATTTAAAAGAAATAAACAGATGACTAGGAAGAAATATTTTACTTGAAAAAATACCAAGCATAACCAAATCAAGTGGCTAATCTGAACGCTATCTGGGTCTCTTTTAAGTAGTAAATTAGATTGAAATACTTTACTGAACACAAGCTGAATTCAAATATTTTTAGCATACTACATGCCATTTTTAACTAATCCATAAAAACTACAAGAAAAATATTTTCGCTTATATTTTTAGCATTTCTGATTGAAATATTAATAGGAACTAACCAAATACCACAGAAAATATATTAATTCAAACATTTTACAATTTCAAAAATCATAATTTTTATTCTTAAAAATAACTTTAAGTAAATATAGAAAAAAATATAATTTTTAAGATTATGTATTAGATTTTTAAAAATGTCATCTATTTGGCAAAGAATAAAATAACTTACTTTTCCTTTTCTTGAAGCTGATGCTCCTGAGGAGCCATTTTAGGTTCTGTCCCAAGATTTTTTTGCATTCGCTGCCTCCTCTTTCTACTTGGTGCAATATCAGTGACATCAGGAATTGAAATAATGGAGTCATCTTTACTCATAGCGGCTAAAACAAAATGACATAAGAATATGACTCAACAAAATTATGCACATAATTTGTTAGTAAAATATCAACTTACTGCTTCAGTATTGACATAAGGTGACAATTAAAATATAGCAAAACTATTCTCTTAAACCTGTATGCGGATTTGATGAAATGAGCCAGTTAGATGGTGTATAATACATTAGCATTAACATAAAACATTACATGTATTGTACATGTGGAATAATTTGATCAAAATGATCTTTGCCTATTCTCAGGCAACCACTTTCCCAAATGCATTATTAGCACAGTTTAACCTCTCATTACTAGAACCGGATAGACGCCTTGAACCATCTCCAAATACTGTTTGGGGGAAAAAAAAATGGCTATAGGAATGATATAAATAAAGTTGATATGAAACAGTAACTATCAGCAGAAATGGAGATTTTTGTTAGTGACTCGAAGATAATTTCATAGACTTTTAAGCTAAGTCTGAGAAATAAGTATAAGAATAATGTAAGAAAATAGTAACATAACTATCCAATGTGGCTAAACCATTAAATTATGCCTCAAAGTGTTTGAAACATGAGAAACAGAAGCAACAATAGAAACATGCTTGATTTATATTCCTTTATTCTTTATTAATAACTTAGTTCCAAAAAGCTTTAGAGGAGTTTATTTATTCCTTCATGTTCAGTAAATTCCACTATAATATATGCTACTGTAAAAGAAAAGGGGTCCTTTGCTATTGATAAATGAAGCAATGATATAAATATAATTTGAACATTAGGATGTCCTGTTGGTTCCTGTGATTTTTTCCTAGTATGGTAACATTTAAAAGTGATCTGAGGCAAGCTATCATTCCAACTGAAGAGAAAGCCTTAGCAGTGTACAAAGGTCTCACAGAGGGTGTGCTAAAAATCCTGTATGTATAAGTCGATTCCTTTAGCAAAAATAGGGGCTGGCTTAATAGAGTGAGGTAGTCAAGAGCTCTATATACTCTTTTCAAAAGTTAAAAGATCTGCTGAAGTTGTGATAACAGATGAAGAAGTTGTGAAAACATTTCTCCCTATATCTTAAATGAGATTTTTGATTTTGATGAAACTATTGGAATCAAATGCATTCAATAACTCACATCTCCTCCCTTTGAGAGGAAGTGTGATGCAAAGGTCAGCTGACTATGATGCTGGGTGCAAGCGTTCCTGGAGAGTTAATGGCATTAGTATTTTTATAAGGATTGTAACTAGAGACCTAAAAACAACAATGACGAAACTGTATACATCTTGAATGATCTGCCCAAACCTTAATGTTTTTTCCCATAAGCCTTATTTATGTTTAGTGTGCAATTCTGCAGAATGAGTGCTTTTTCCAGTACACATATATCACATTCTAGCAGAAAAAGGCTGCATATTTTCATTTGGTACAGTCCATACTTGATCTCTCTGAGATCACTTGGACATTGTTGATCACGGTCTTGAAACTCCTGATTTTTCTTTTCTTAATAACGACTACTATTTTTCAGAACTTATGTGCTGGGTACTTTGCTAAGGGTTTTACATGTATTACCTTATTAATCCTTAAAATAACTTTGTAAAGTACTTACTATTACCATCTTCCTTTTATTTTTGAGGAAATCGAGGCTTCAGAGAGGTTAAGTGATTTGCCCAAAGCACATAGCCTTTGCTCTTATATTTTATCATTATGACAATTAAAAAATATTTTTCCCTCATGGATAAATTATTCCTTGATCAAATATTAACTGAATGTCCATCAAAACATATTTTACTTTCCAAATTTGTTTAAGTTTTAGGACATATAGTTTCCACTAGATTTCTTGTACATTATTTCATTAACCTCTAAAAATGTATCAGGAGAAGGATAAATTACAAAGGTAATTTTTCTGAACACGTTCAAACTGAATGATTTTCCTATTTTTATTAAGCTATGAGATGATTAATGAAAGTATAGTATAGGCTCGTCTATGAACAAAACTAGCAAAAGTGGTGGAGGTAGCGGACATTTCAATTGTACACAGACTTGCAAAATGGAGAAAGTTTATATTTAATGTCACAGAGGATATTTAGAAAAAAGAATATTAACTTTAAATTCAAATATAAGGTAAAATTAAAAAAAAAGTTACTAAAAAGTTCTGCCATTCATTTCAAAACTCCAAATGATGGCTTACAATTGGTAACCAAAAGGATATTCTATGTGTGATGTGTTTACATCATTTGTTATAATGTCTGCAATTTACTTTAAAATACAATGTGACTAAAGGTGTGTTAATTAGGATGAGCTATAACCCAGGTGTTTCTAGAATCTAACCAGGGATGCACAGACCAGGAGCAGGTTGATGGAATAAAAAATCCATATTCATGAAGGGGCTACTATAGACACTTTTATTGTTCATATGTCAATCAATAACTGATGATTGATTAATACTAATTAGCATACCAAATGACAAAAATGTGTATCAATTAGTAAAAATAAGGCATGTAAACTAACCCATTGAATATTGTATATGGGTGTTCATGAGTGAAATTAAAAGTACTAGAGATATACAGATTGGTTAAAACAGTTTAGGGATACTTCTCCACCATTTTATGAATAAGGTAAAAAAATCCCATGAGGCCTATTTACACTTAGAGATGATGTCTTATGTTAAATCTTTAAGTGGTTTTGTATCCATCTGTGAACTCTGTATAGTCATGGTTGCTTGATGACGGGAAGTCTTGTCATCCCTGCCTCTGTAATCTTTATATTTGCCAAACATGAAGAACATTTTCTATGACACCTACAAGGACAGAGAACTCAGAATTTCTTCAAACTTATAGGACAAGCTCATGAATTATTTTGTACTTATTTACAAGTAAATTTATAGTTACTAATTGTATGTGTGGCAAAATTTAATCTGATAATTTTATCATTATTATTATTATTGTCTTGAAGCAGAATTGCAGGAGAAGTGTCTAATCTTCTCAAACATCAAAGCCATCATTATCTACCACAGAGAAACTGAAGTTGTGTATTGCCAAGTGTTTCTGGCCAGTTCCCCACAACGTTATGATTCAGACAATTGCAGTTCAGACTTTCCATAAAATTGGTATGAGGAAAAAGGGCCAGCTGTATAAGCTTAGTTACTATTTAAACAGAATGTATATTTTTTGATTTGTGTTTACATCAAGGAAAACAGTCTTCTCTCAGTTTTTCAAGCATGTGTAATAGCAAATTGTATCATAATAGACCCTTTTATTTTAAATATTTCTTTAAAAACTTAAGTTTTGATCTCTATTTAGTCTTTAATAAGACTTCTCTCTCCATCCTACAATGCCAGAAATCAGGAAAAAGAGGTACTATTCCAACACCTGGTACCTAAGTACTGAATTGCTCATCTCAAACATTCTCAAATTTTAATCCATCCTGCCTCTGTCCTCTACTTGTGATAGTTTGGTTCTTTTATTCCCTTAGGTCTTGATGCTAAATATTACATTTCTATTCTGACATGAGAGATCTTGAACAAAGACTGTGGGTTTTCAGAAAAGCAATACTGCTTGGGATTTGAACTATTTCAATAAGAGGTCAAAGATACGGCCTTCCAAGATGTCTATGGTATTCATAACCTTACATATTTTAAAGTGCAACAATTCAAGTTTTCACTTTCAAATCTTGCATCTCATTTTTAAGAAAAAACATCAAATCATATTAAGGTTATACATATTAGGTTACAAAAACTCATTTTAGATATGGGGAAGAACTTGAATAGAATTGGAAAAGAATGGCAACTGTCCAAAGGGTAATGAGGAGGAGTGTGACCTCCTTGGAATTGTGTTCATGAGAGACAAAGCTGTGGGACATGACACAGGATAAGTTCGGGCAGTAGGAAGAAACAGAAGGAAAAATGAGACAGAGATATATTAAATAAATTTGTAAGCTTTCAAATTCAGGCAGAAGAGTATGGATTTGATATTGACTGAGGAGTTTTTTTCCTGAGATTTCATCTCCAGAATTCTCAGTTTTTAACATAATCATCAGTTTCTTTGTCATGACAATGTGTCTTTCACCATTTCCAGGAATCCTTTTAAAAAGAAAATAAAAGAAAATAAAAAACGATTGCCAATTAAGTTACTACAGCTGAAATACTGATTGGCATAGCTGTGGGATAAATTTCAAGTTCTCATTAGGTTCACTGCATCTAGAAAATGAGGGATCTTTACACAAGTCCTGTTATTGTGAAAGGTGGCTCCACAAAAAGCCACACTTCTTCTCATCTGACAGAAGAACTGCAGGATCTTGGCAGCCGTTGTTCAGACATGAGAAAGGCAGAGTGTTGGCTTCCCTGAGTACTCCCAATGTTGAAATGAAATGACACCGTTGGATAAACTGCCAAGAATTTGGATGAATCTCTTCTAAGTTAAACTACCTGGCAAACGCAGCCTCTCACCCTTACATCTCAATATTTTTAAAAGTCATTTTTTCAGATTTATATTTTTTAATCAGGCCCTCATTATTAGCTCATATTTATGGCATTGTTTTCTCTTCATATGATATATAGATTGGCATAAAGAAAGAGACTACAATACTGTAATGGAGATTGCCATCTCTCCTCCCCTCTTGGCACCATACACATACACTCATCTCCAGACCACTCCAAACACACACACACACACACACACACACACACACATGCATACATATCAATGTCAATGTCTGAAGCATGTTATTCATGGCAGTGACAATATAGCTCTTAGATTAAATTACAGAATGAAGGAAGTTCTGATCTTTAGGTCCCTTGACCACGAAAAAAAAAAATTGTGTGCTCTTTGCAAATGTTATATTCAAACAGAAAACCATCAATGGTTCCCCATTGTCTATAAAATAAAGTCCTAAAATCCTAGACCTGTATTCAAATCTCTCTACAACGTGACCCTCACCTGCTGCCTTTGTAACCACACCTCGCACAAATCTTCTACCATAGCACATAAGCTATTTCATGGGCTCCAGGGCTCCTATGTCTTCATTTTTTTTTCCTTATTTTCCCTGTTTTGAATGTCCTCCACTCCTTTATTGGCTATATGCTCCCTTCTAGCACAACCCAACTCATTTCAATCATCCTAGTGGTTCCAATCCACAGCAATCCTTCCTTTCTCTGTTGGACTTACAGTTTGAACCACTCGTTTTATACATACTATCTTGTATTGTTACTCTATTTTTATCTTTTGTTTCTCTACTGAGATTATGAACATCCTACAGCTAGAATCCATGCATTATATTATACCCTAACATTACCGAATCATTTTATACAAGAGAAATATGCAACTGGAATTCTTTTCAAAATGTGTATCTTATTTTTTAATCGAAAACTTACACATAGACTTCCACCCAAATACTAACCAGCCAGACCTTGCTTAGCTTCTGCAGTCAGATGAGATCGGGCGTGTTCAGAGTACAGGTGTAGACTACGTGCACGTATGGGAAGCAACATTCACAGGGTGTCGAGCAGGTGGGAGGGGAAGAGGATGGGTAAACTCACACCTAAAGGATGCATCGCACACTCTCTGGGGCATGGGCACGCTTGTCAGGCAGTACAAAGGCAATTTATGTAACCAAAGAGTTTGTACCCCCATAACACTCTGAAAAAAAACAAAAAACCTTACTTAGCGACTTCCAAATGAGAGGCAGGGGAACGTGGAGTGAGAATACATGGGTTTGGGTCTCCAGTTCCGCCACTTAAATTGGGCACATTACAGAATCCCTAAGTTACTTAGCTGAAAAAATGTATATGAACCATGATTTCTGGAGATGATGAGATAGAATAAATCAACATGTAAATTGATTATAAATCAATTTACAAATTTTTCTAAATAAAAACATTATCAGAAATATTTGATTTCATCGTTAAAGTACAATTAAGAAAATGTGTTGCCTTACAAAGGACCAAATTAAGACTCATTTGGATGAATTTGAAGAATTTTAGGTTATCTTCTGTATCTTCTCACAGACTTAAAAAGAAAAGAAGAAAAAAAACCGCAACATAAGATGAATTAGTAGTTTTCCAAATTCAAAATAACCCATTGTCACAGAACCACCATCTGTTAAGAATATAGACTAGTACCCAGTCTGCTATGACTGTTTTGGGCTGTTTTATTTATTTCTTAAGTGTTTAAGAAATATTTATAATCAGTAAGTTATTGTTTTATTTCAAAAGGTATAAAATATTAAGGGAAAAAAACCAAAACCCAAACCTTAAAATATAACCCTAAATAAATCTGAAAATTCAATCAACATATCCTTTTTTTCTTCAGAGAAAACAATTAACCAATGCCTCAGACTACCTTGTGCCTCTGTAGTACGTCTTACTGACAAGTATAAAGATAATCAAGAAAAGAAGCTGAGATAAGGTCCATCACACCATACTTCAATAAGCAGTATCTTACTGTGACCTATCTTGAGGTAGTAAATTTCTAATCTGACCAAACAAGCAAACATTACTTTTCCTCACTATTCATCAAATAGCCCTTTTTCAAATCTGTAATCAGTCACTATCCAGTTTTCACAATCTAATCTGAATAACTGATGACCGTCTTACAAGAAAGGTCAATGGTCTAACCTATTAAGCAGCAATCACCAAAATAGACTGGTAATTAACATAGCACTAAACACTTAAAAGTGTGTGTGTGTGAGCACATGTCCATGTATATATACTTTGCCAAAAGTCAGGTTCCTCTCTTAGCCAGCATAGCTGGAGTCAGACTTAACAAAAAGTTCCTGCTGACATTGGGCCATTAAAAGAGTTCATCTTTGGAAATTCAGTACTCTCAATGTCAGAGGCAGGGTAGGCCACTAAAGATAAACCAGACTTCAGAAGTATGTACAACATTAAAAAAATGAAGGTTGATCATATTAAGTATTGTTCTATGCCTACAAAACAATCCAATGTTCAATTTTTAAAAAATATTTTAAACAATTTTACCACCAAAGCTCACTTTTTCAAACCTTAAGAATTCATTCATTCTTTCCTTCATTCAACAAATATTTATTGATTGCTTACTATGTATCAGGCACTATCCAGAAGACACTAGAAGCATGCATTCAAAACATTTATAATTAAATAGAACAGAAGTATACAACTATTTGCAAGAAAGCTATAAGCTACATAAGCGATTATAAAGGAACTATTTAAAAGTTCTAAGGAAGGCACAGCTTTCCAGCCTTTTACTACTACTTTTTCCAAATTAATCTGTGAAGCTTCAGTTTTTCTTTTCCATTGGCAAACATCTATTAAACTTGATTTCTTACACTGTTTTCCTTCTTGTATTGATATGTCTTTTGAAAGCATAATCCTTAGTATCAGAGGGCTCTGAAGTAGATTTCCCAAAAGACAAAATTAAAAGGCTAGCTCACTTTGAGCAAATTGATTTGAAAAAAGACTGGGCTTTAAAATTAGGTTTTGAGGATGTTTCAGAATAAACTCAAATAGCAAATCTGAATTGAAACTATACAATCACCTTTTTGGGTAGTTCTTTTGGACTGTTTTCAAACTTCCCCAGATTTTGCCCAACTTGTAACAATTTACTTAAGATTTATAAGCTCCATGAAGGCAGAGGCCTTCCTATTCACTGCCAGTTCAAGACAGACTAGCATGGTATAGAGAACACATAGTAATTCCTCAATGAATATTTATTGATTGCTATAATTTTTAAATATTAATAATGGAGTTAAGAATAAATTCTTAAAAATTATTTTGTATCTATGTGAAATACTACACTATTGATTACGCCTGATGGCCAGTTCTAGCTAAAATCAAGAAAAGTAAAATATTAGTAGGGAAAAGCAATTTATGAAATAGCAACATTAAGCCTTCAGTTCACATTATTTTACAGTTAAAAATAACAAACCTTGGAAAGCACTTTTAATGGTTAATAAATTTTTAGAAAACAAAACTGCAATTTCTCAGTTTTCAATAGCTACCAATGTCATGAAATATTTGGAGCCAATATAAAGCTTTCATTGTTGTACATGAGTACGGTAAGGACTTCTGTCAACCTAAGACAATTATTAGTGTTTTCTACATAGAGATTTCTAAAGGTTTTGAAATTTTCATTGTTTTTGATTTTGGTCAACTGTTAATAAAATCTAGACTTTTTACAAAGCTTAGAGAGGATTTCATTGAACTAGTGTAGATGAAAAAATTGGACAAAAATAAAATATAAAATCTTTCTAAAGGAATGATATGGGGAATCTTTCAGTTTTTCTTTTAAAAAATAATGTCTTACTAACATAGCGCAGTACCCACAGTGACTCTAGGTTAACTGGTTAGAACTAGGACAGGATCACTGGCTCGACTAATAAATCCAAATCAGAATCTTACACAATTGGCAGAGTAAAGTGTTACATAATTTTCTGATGAACTTGGTGGATGAGAATCAGCACCGGAGGCCACAAACTCTTTGATCATTAACAGAAGTAGAAAGAAGAACTTGACTGAGTTTATGTGATAATGATAGACCTTTCCACTTCATTTTGCCAATGCATGTTTAATTGCAGAAAAGTATGGAAAAAAATACTCTATTTGTACTTCTTTAAACTCCTTTACAATAAAGTTAAGGTCTTTGTGATATAATTTGGCCAGCGTGTAGTGGTTCTATGAACAGGCAAATATGAGGTGTCTCTTGAAAACTGTGGAATGATTTTCAAACAGGTGATTCCCAGATTTGCAATATTAGACATGTCCTAACTAGCTTTCAAACCAAGTGTGACGAAGGCAACACTTCCATTACGAAGGATTAAGAAAAATTCTGCACCAAATGATCAAATAGCTAAGATAATGTGTACATTGAATTAATAAAATATTAGAAGGATGTCAGAGTGAATCTGTTAATCATTGTCTCAATGACTATGGACAGGTCATAAAACAACTCTGTAAAGTTGTTTTTTTTTTTTTTTAACCCATAAAATTAGGTGTGGAGAAGTTAGATCAATTAGTTACTTCTGATATAAAAAATGCCCTGATTCTATAATTTACTTTATTATGTTTTAAGAAATAATTATCTTATATTGTATGAATTTGGGAAAATAAACCTTCAGACCATTTTGAAACACTTATACATTAGTATTGGGTCAAATGTCTTGCTGACATTAGTAAGTTTTTCTTTAGAATTTTCATTTTCAAACATCTACATGTTTTTCTTTATATTATACTGCTTCATATTATTTAGGATTTTTAGAAAAATTTTCAACAAAAACCTTGTAAAGTTTTGTTTTTAAAATGAGTAATTTGTATATGGTTTTGCCATTGATACTCAAAATCAGACAAAAGCAAAAGTTACTTTAAGGATATATTTGACAGGAACCATAACATAACATCTGGGAAATTTATTACGGTTTATTATGAATGTATTTTTTTCACGAAATCTTACCTTTAAAAAATTTTCAAAGGTAGCAATCTTCAAATTACTATTAGCAATCACTGTTAGCAACATGCCAACTCCTTATCTTGAGCATGCCACCTTAGTAACTTGTTAGGGACAAACCCTTCATAATGTCACTGTTCACACAACTTGCCAAGCCCCAAACTGAGAATCAGTCTTTGAGGCCTTTCAAAACTTCATCTTGCAAATCTAATCAGTACCACCTAAAGAGTTCTTAAATCTGTGTAATAATTCTCTGTACCCCCAATATTTCTAAATCTCTTGCCTAGCTATTGCTATAGCTTTTACATTTCCAAAGCAGATACAATTAATGCTCTACAAAACATCTAGGAGAATTTTTCTAAAAATGCAAATCTGATCAAGTCGTGCTCTTTTCCACTGCCTTCAAAACAAAGATAAAACTCCCTCAAGTAACTTAAAATGTCCTTCTTTTCCTGGTCAGCTTACTTCTGCAGCCATACTGACATTTATCAGATGTACCATTCTCTCCCTCTGCTCCTGGACTTTGCACATGTGATCAATCTTCTGCCAGAAAGTGCATTCTACCCACCAGTCAACTCTCAACCATCCGTGATGTCTCAATAAAGATATCACTTCTGTCAGGAAGGCTTCTCTGATTTCAAAAGTCTTGATTAGAAGTCCCTCCTTTGTGCCCCATATAGCACAGAACCTTTCATTACTCCTATCATTGCAGTATAGAAGAGTGGTCAAGGTCACTGACTAAGAAAAATGAACTGACCAAGGAAAATGAAGAAAAATGTTCTAGATTCTCCTCTTGAGTAGTAGATACACTGGGGTTGAATCTTATTGTAAATTCAGTGCACAAGGCAAATAATCACATTAATCAAAACTACCATTGAAAATTCTTTAAACTGCCCATTATGTATAGTAATACATAGTGCTATGTATTAATACATAACTCAGTATGTTATACATACATAAATATTTTTTAAATACCATATTACATAGTTTCATATAGAAATTTTATTCAGAAAGAAAGTCACTCATGGTTTTCAATGATCTAAACACATCATCAATACAGAAGGATTCAACTTGCTAGCCTAGTATCATCATCTCACTCTTCTGTGGAAGACGTTATCAGTTCCTCTGATGCTTCCTTAATCAGACTTCTCTATGGTTCTGAATTAATTTTTCATTGTTTTCTTTCCTCTAAGATTGCTTGGCTATCTAAATAGTGCTTACCGTTTCTTTGTCAACAGACCCAAATCCTTAGAATTATTCCTACTTATTCATAAGTTTTACCAACTGGTATTAACTCCTATTAGGCTTGATTAAATCCACAGCTTGTGGACATACACTTATAAAGTGGAACTGCAATCAGCAGAACTATTTAAAAACATCATTTCCTTTTCCCTTTGTAAAACCTGTATTTACCTAGCAAACACAGTTAACTAAGGCAAATACAGTTAAAGAAGGTTAATATACATATGATGCTACTCTATTATTCATAAATGACTAGAAAGTCCAAATTTCCATCTCCTAAGTGTTTTAATCTTAAAACTGGAAGTAGGAACATCATATCATAGTAGGTGTCATAAGGTTCTCTATCTTACTATCTCTGAAATTCATAAAATACATTCTTGTACAAAATGCATTTACCTAAATGTTTAGCTATAAACTAAAATGGACAAACTGTCATTATGAAAGGCTGGTAATTTTTTAGCATTACCACTTTGTATAAAATGGAGTGAAAAGATGAATAAAGACTACCTACATAAAAAACATCTTTCCAGTGAAATAAATGCTTCGTGTATGCCCACATTTTTGATATTTATTAATTTTCCATGATAAATTGACATTTAGAAAAATGGTTCATTATGTTGCCGAGTGCATATTACGTGCCCAAAAAAATTCTTGTTGAATAAAAATAGCACTAAGGAAAATAACAAAATTTTATAAGTGGAATTTGAAGGACAAAAAATCTTTTCTAATTAAACAGAGTTAAACAAAAGCAACAAAATGAAAGTTTAATTTGTTGATCCATAAATATAATTTAAAAAAAAAGTCTATAATTTGCATTTAAGGCCAACACTGAATTCAAAGCCTAATACATTAAACTGGAGTTGGCATTTAAAGTATCCCTGTGGAGACTATTCTAATCTTGTACAAAGGAGTATATTATTTGTAAATAATGGTTACCGGATATCTTAGTCAAGGAATATAGTTACACAAGGGAGGTTAACATAACACAGCTGGGAAAATACAGAGGAAAAAAAGTCTGTATTTTTGTTATTGTTCAGATAGATACATACATAGATATAGACATAGATATCTTTATCTATATTGGAATATCAATTGGAAGATAAAAATATAAATGTTCTAAGTAAAAGTTAGAAAAATTATGTCTAACTTAATAGAATGAAAGGCCTAAGAGAGAAAAAAATCAATTTGTAAGAAACTTTGATGAATAACTTGATTGATTTTCATCTACAGAAAAACTGAAAGAAACAGTGGCCTTAAAGAATGAGTATTCAATAAATAATAATCCGTTTCTGGTAGGTCATGTGATTGCTACAGAGAGAAGGAGGGAGGGAAACTGAGAGAAAAATATTGAAAAGGAGAGGAGGAGGGGGCAAAGGGAAAAGGGAGGTGAAGATCAAGAAAGAAATTTTTACTGAAACTTTCTTAAAATTAATCCATATTATCTTTTTCCTGATCAAATAAATATTTTCAGATGTCTTTCCAACAATTATTTACTCGATCCATAGCTGTTTCTTTAGATAAACAATTATTCCTTTTAAATACAGATATCAAATTAGCATGTTTTTTTTGAAATTTAAATAGACTGCCACTAGAGCATTTTGATACCTATGAATTTTCAGCTAAAGAAACTTATATAATTATTCAAAAAGTAATTTTTGTCTAATTTCTCCTTATTTATATCTTTAGTAATATATTTCTATAGTGATAATAAAATTATATTCATAGGTTTCTAGCTACATTATTTCTGTTTTGTTATGTTTTCAGACAGTAAATTATTTTAAAATCTACTAACTCTAGATAATTACACTGAACATGATAGGCCCAAAGATCAATAAGGTCATTTAACTCACTTCCTAGACTCCCTTCTCCAAGTCTATACAGCAACAGATTAATTTCAAAATCTCTTGTTTCAGTAATTATAATAAAGAAAATAGGGTACCCTAATGATTTAAGCCCTAAATAGTTTTCTTATTACCGAAATACCTGTTGCTTTTGCCCCAACTTATTTTCATTAAATACAGAAGAATGTTGATTTTGTTACCCAAGAACATAGAAAGTTAAGAAAACAAGCTTTCTTTAACAGAACCATTCTCAGAAAACTTTTCTCAACACAAGTGATTTTAACATGCTGCTCTTTCTCAGGATGGGGTTTTTATAAAGTGGTTTACATTAACGTTTCAAGCTGGTGTAATTTATCTTTGATATGTTGTTAATATATATACATGTTTAACTTCTTCAAAACAATAGTGTTATTAGTATGAAATATATAAAATTGATTGTAGCAAAAAACAACCTCTAAGAAGTTGAATTTAATTTTATAGAAAATTTATGTTAAAGATGCTTTCAATTCCTCAAGAAGAAATTGCTGGTTTTCAACACTGGAGAACAGTTTGTATAGGACTGTGCTTTCTGAAAGAAGGGAAATACAAGAAGTGAGCCCCAGGACCACTCTGTTTTTCTATTTGGAGGAATTTTTTGGACCTCAGCACAGGTAAGTAGATGAAGTCCAAGTAAAGTACAATGACCTTACTCAACTGAAGAGGTAGAAATTAGTTTGGTTCTATTGGAGTAGTTAGAATTTACAGGGCAGAGTAGTGGAGAAGAGATAACTACACAAAAAATGAGCCTCAAAAGGTTTATCATAATAAATTGGACGAATATGAAGCTGCATATGCACAAAGACTGAAGCTTTATTAGAAAATAGCTTCCTGATGACTCATGAGCTGTGATCTGAATAGAAATCCAGATGTTACATATACTGGGAGATATAGAACTTGCGACTGGCAGAGTAAAAGACCTCACTGAAAATGCTGAGCACACCAGTGACACCCCTAAAATGTCCAGATACACCCTAATTAAGCTTAAAAAAAAAAGAAGAAGAAAAAGGATCAAACTCATTTGTCTGTAAATTAACTGAATGCCAGAAAAAAACTCAACACTCTTTCAAGAAAGACAACAAATTCCAGACTTTCGACAATATGGAAATTAGAATGTCTAGTATATAATTTAAAAGTATTAAACATGTGAAATAACAGGCAAATTTGACCCATAATGAGGAAAAAAATCACTAATACTTCAAGCACATAATGAGGACAATTATATTTATTTTTCTATTATGTATACCATTGTATAATAGTACAATCTTTGGAATGATAGAAAAATATCTTTAAATTAGTTATATCACTTTAATTCTAAAAACATTTTAACTTTACATATTATTTTTAAAAGACATGCTCTAAGAACCTGGCTTCATCTGTCACATCCCCACTATTTCTTGCTCTTCCTTCACTCTCTATTAATTTATACTTTCTCAGTGGTAGGCATGCAGTAGGGATGTAAGCTTTGCAGAGCCCTCAACATTAGCTTTCTCCTTGCAACTAGGAAGGCCAGGGAGGTCAACAGGCCTACCACATCTCCATGTGTTGTCCTTCCTTTCTCCACAGCATTAAAATATGCTTCTAATTTTCCAATCTCTTGCCACATTTATTCTCCTTCCCTTGGTATTCAGGATCAATATCCTCTCTTTTGGCATCTCTTTCCTAGTTCTCATTCTCATTAAATTTGTCCACAGTCCTTTCCAGGGTAACTGTGTGAAGCAGACTGCCTATTTTGTTGGTAAGAAATTCCTTGTTAAAGACTGAATTGTGTTCCCCCCAAATTCTTATATTAAAGTCCTAAATCCTCAATACACCTCAGAATATGACTATATTTGGAAACCTGGCCTTAATGGGGTAATTAACTGAGAACATATGGGTGGGCCCTAATCCAATATGACTGGTGTGTTTATAAGAAGAGGAAGAGACACCAGGGAAGTGCAAGTATTGAGACGAAGATGGCCATGTGCAAGTCAAGGAGATAGATCTCAGCAGAAACCAAACCTGCTAACACCTTGGTCTTAGACTTCTAGTCTCCAGGATCGTGAGAAAATAAATTTCTGTTGTTTAAAACACCCAGTGGATAATATTTTGTTATGGCAGCCCTAAAAAACTAATATACCCCTGAATATATTTTCATTTTTCCTGGAGCATTCACTCAACCTCCTCATCATTGCGAAACTCATCTGATGGCATCACATCCATCAAAACATCATTCTTATCCCTTGAAGTAATGCAAGCATGTAGCCAGACCTTTGCCAACTACTGCTACTTCTAGACTATTATTCCAATATTACATCAATCTTTTCACATGGTAAGCTGGATTTAGAATAGAAATGATATTTGGGGGAGGGTGGAGAGAGAGACAGAGGAGAGGAGAGAAGAGGAGAGATGAGATGAGAGAAATGTATCATGGTTAAAAATATAAGCAATAATGTGGAGTTACAAAAAGGTTTAAGAGTCAGCTGTATGTATTAATAATACCTGGGTTTGAATTCTAGTTTCCCTGCTTACTACTTGTATAATCTGGGCAAATTACTTCATCTCACTGTGGATAATAACAGAACTTACTTCAAATTGTTGTTGTGAGTAGAATATATTAATATTTGTAAAGCACTTAGCCTGGCACATTAACTGTTATGTAAGTGCTTGTTATTATCAAGGAAACTAATTTTGGATGGGATCGCTAATGGAGTAAGTGCAGAAAAAAGGGTCTTGGTGATGGGAAGGTTAAAGTAGCAAGTGTTGATTATATACCTTAGAAATTTGGAGGTAAATGAAAATTAGATTCAATGATAATTTTTAAAATAAGTAGAGCAAGTGAAAGATTTGTTTGTTTTACAGTAAATGAAAATTGTGCATGTTTACAAGCTCATATTACTAGTATCTCATATTTACAATCTCATAGTCTCAGTGAAGGCGACAGAATAAGCATCAGTGAATGCAAAACACTTTAAGAAATTAAGGAGGTCAAAAAGACTCTGGAGCAGAGTTTTCCAAAGTGTAGGTTGTGACCTATTAGTAAGTAATAAATTGAGTGGTAACCAGTATTTTAAAAAATAAATTATATCAGAGTGCAGGAATGAAACAAGGGTAAGTAGCATTTCATGCAAGTTTGTGTCAGCTTCACACACACACACACACACACACACACACACACACACGCAATGTGTATACAGTTGCCTAGAGAACAACAGGGGGTTTGAACTGTGCAGACCTATTTATATGTAGATTTTTTTCAATAAAAGTTACAAGGAGTGTGCCTGCCTTTCCTGCTTCCCCTTCTACCTCCCCAAACCTTCTGCCTTTGCCACCCCAGAGCAAGACTAACCCCTCCTCTTCCTCTTCCCCCTCAGTGTGAAGAGGACAAGAACGAAGACTTTTATGATGATTCACTTCCACTTAATGAATAGTAAGTATATTTTCTCTTCCTTATCCTTTTCTTAATAACATTTTCTCTAGCTTACTTTATTATAAGTATCCAGCATATAATATATATGTCAATGGAAAAGAAGACAAACTCTGTAAAATAATTTAAGGAGGTTTATTCTGAGCCAAATTTGAGGACTATGGCCTGGAGCCAGGTCCAAGAGGCCTTGAGCAAGTGAACTCACTGTGGCTGGGTTACACAGTATTTATATATTTCAGGAATTACACGTAAAGTCATAAATCAACATCTGGAAGGCATACATTGGTTTGGTCCAAAAAGTGGGACATCTCAAAGCAGAGACTTACAAGTCATAGGTGGATTTAGGGATTCTTTAGTTGACAATTGGCTGAAAGAGTTAGGTTTTGTCCAAAAGACTAGGAATCAGCAGAAAGGAATTTTTGAGTTAAGATAAGGGTGTTCTATCTTTTATGTGATTCTATACCAGAATCAAGTTGGGAAGTGAATCATATCATAAAAATCTATTTACTGAGATTTTACCATTTGTAGGCATGACTCGCCAGACTCCCTTAGAAGGGAATTTTTTTTTGGGTAGGGGGCAAAGAAAAAGATCAGAGTTTAGTCCTCACGTATAACATACAAAGTATGTGTTAATTGACCATTTATGTTACCAAGAAGGCTTTTGATCAATGATAGGCTATTAGCAGTAAAGTTTTTGACCAGTCAAAAGTTATATGTGGATTTTCAACTGTTGGGAGGATAGGGTCAAAGTCTTGCATTGTCCAAGAGTTAACTGTATTTGATTGAAAGGTGAAATATATTCTTATTGTTTATTGTGGGTCTCAGTAAAAAGTTTTAAACCTTCTTACCTAGAGTATAAAGTATTTTCGAAAGAGACAAACTTTTTTTCCTGTGGTGAGAAGAAAAAAGGGTCAGTGAACTAGGAGTGGGGAAGTATTATTCTATTTAACAGAATTAATCATCTATATATTATATTCATTAGGCAAAAAAAAAACCATCAGATTGGTGCAAAATTAAGTTGTACTTCTTGGATTTTAAAATAAATGACTAACATGACTGCAAGGATTTAATAAATGTACTAACTTGAAAATCTTACGAACTGAATTTTTCTTTCCTTATTTTATTTACTTTGTATTACTAAATTTTTTAATGCAGTGAATGAATCACTTTTGGAAAGTCCTGTGGGACATTCATAAGAGGTCAATTAAATATAACCACTGGTTTTTACAGACGTGTATTACTTAATTTGGGTTGCCCTCAAAACCAAATATACCCCTCAAAATAATCTTTGTTTTTCCTGACAGTGTCCTTAGAGGATAAGTTTCAGAACTCTCAGTATACTTTGGTACTAACTCTTCCTGGTGATCGTACCTATTTACATAGCGTCGGCTCTCTTGCACACAAAAAGAGCACAGAACATACTTTTGTGTTGTCTATAGCTCTGGACACAGAGTTCCAACTATTTCCTGGACTTTTTCTTTTTTTATCTGCAGTCCCCAAAGCAAAAATTCAATACGTAAACATTTTAAATCATTAGTTTTGATTACTAGCTTTACTCTCTACCTACTAGTTTGAGGTAGAAACCTAAAAGTCAGAATGCCTACATTCATGTGGAATAAATCATTAAATTCTGTCAATTCTAACTCCAAATCGTGCTCATCTCTTCCCTCTCTCACTATCCGGGAGGACACTGTTTTAGTTCAGGTCATCATGTCTCTCTTGTTTTAATGCGATTCCTCTATTAACTCGTCTCTGCCTTTTGGGTTTTCTCTCTCTAGTCCATCTTTCACACTCTAGCCAGAGGTCTCTTTCTAACATTTCAGTCTAATCGTATTTTCTCTCAGGCTTTCTATCTAGCTGGTTTCTCACCACTCTGCCACAAAAGCTCTAAGCCAGTCACACACAACTTCTTCCCTTCCTTGAATATGTCCTATTGTTTTACTTTAAAACAAAAACACCTTCATGCCTTTGCACATGCTGTTTTCTTGGAATGTTCTGTGCTGCCTTCTTAACCTGCTCACTCTATAATATATAGTTCAAACATTACTGCCTCTGTAAACCACAGGCAGAGAATCATTCCTTTCTCTTTTTTGTCACAGCGCTTTCTACATAGCACTTAAACATTCATTCGCCAATTATTTATTCACTTAACATATACTGAGTACCATCTATGATTACAGCACTATATTTACACTTATTACTTTGCATTCCAATTAATTGTTTAGATGTTTTTTCTCAACTAGAGAGTGAACTTCTAAAAGGCAGAGACAATATCTTATTCCATGTGGCATCCTTGGAGCCAGACATCAAACCTAACACCTAATGGGCTTTTAACAAATGCTGGAGTAAATAAATTAATTTGATGGAGTCTAACACACTATTTTTTCCTGTTCTCTAATTATTTCTATTCTCCCCTCAAAAATTTAAAATTCTGTGACAATAGAATCATTAGGCGTTTAATTATCAATAGCACAGTCTGAGAACAGGAATTAAACATCTTTTCTAAAGAGATACCAACCTACTTAGGAGCTGCCTATAACTTGGAATCATTAACACCCATTTGTGGTCTCCTAGCAACTAACCATTTCTTAAAGGAAAAGAAAGATAACATTATTTTGCCTAGTTTCTTATATTTCAAAAATTGTATATCTTACAAACCTTTACATTTCCTGAGACAATGATTTAAAATTTTTTTGTTACTCATAAACCTGAGGACCATATAGCTAAAAGGATAAGAGCCACGTTTGCTTTTTTTATGAAAAATAAAATGATTCATAGAAAGATCAAACTTCCTTCATCATTAGCAACATCATTTACATAAATACAGGTCTTTCTCATCTGCTCATATTCACATGTAGGTGAATACTTTGTATGTATTATTAGTACTTATTAGTGTACATTATCATATTTTTTATCTCATTCTTTAATGTTTATTTTTGTCTTATTTAAAATCAGGCTGCGAGTTAGAGAATTTGCTCAAGAAAGAGCTTTATGAGCATTTAATAACGTCTACTGACCCAGATCAGCACAAAAAAAATTATTAGAGCACAACAGCTTTGTCTAAATTTTAAAAACATCCAGGGGTATGAAGGCTCCTTGTTTCTCCCAACAACTTACATTTCTCTGAAGCCTGACAGATCCTTTCTCAAAATCAAAAGCATTTGTTCAAGAGGCAAGGTCTCATTTTCTGGGGACCACCACTATGTCTCTTTATAACTCTATTATCAATATCTACTAAGATTAAATTTCAAGAATATTTTTAATATTTGAATTATGAGAATAAATACTATCTTCATATTTTCTTTAAATATTTTTTGAAAATTTAGATAAAATAGTAATATTTTATTTCACTTAAAAGTAGTGCTTTTTACTATCACCAGTGTTATTACTAATAAAAATTATACTACTAATAATGTTAATTACAGCTAATTTGTATTGAGTATGTGGCAGTTACTGTATATCATAGGTATATTTAATCATATATAATATTAATAATAATAATATACAAATATATCTATTTGAAGAGGCTTGAATTTAAACCTCTTTAAACCTATAGTGCTATTTTATAATTGAGAAAACTGCTTAAGAGATCTAAAAAAAAAAAAAAAAAAACTCAAGTCACATACCTCTAAGTGGAGTCTGACTCCAAAGCCTGAGATTAATATAGTATAGTCTCCCCCAACACTTAGCAATACAAATAATGTGAACCATACATTCTCCTGTCTCTAGCACAAGCTGGTCATCTTCATAACCATTGTAAGTTTCCCTCTGATTACATTTCTGGGCAGAATTATTGTATATTTTAGAGCTTTTCAACAATCAGATAGACTATGGTACATGCTTGAGCCTAGGAGCTTGGGGCCAGAATGGACAATGTAGCAAGACCTCCATTTCTAAAAAAAAAAATATATATATATACAAAATAAATAAATAAATAAGATAATGCATTTTATTAAAAAATCAGATGGAAGAAAATAAAGCTGTGATTTTTAGCAGTAAGCCATTTATATAATTTCTTTCAGAATTACTGGGATGGCAATAGGTGTGTTGCTGAGTGGCCAGCGTCACCTGGGAGTTTTAACAAAAGACTTAACCTGCCTCAGGGATGCAGGCCAGGCTGCAGTTCCCAAAAAGAGTGGCGGAAGTTTTAAAAGGACAGAAAATCTCTTTGCTGGCTTCCCCCCCACCCCAGGCCATTTCCTCTGTTACAGGTGGAAGAAAACTTAGGAACATCCTTCCATCAAATAGCACTTTTACCTCCTGGCACATTGTAGACTTTCCCTGACCTCATTGTAAAACAAAAGGTAGGCCTCAAAGGCATTGAGAAACTATAAATGTAGAGATGATAGGATTTTGGAGATTACCTAATTTTCTCCTTAAATTTTACAGATGAGAAAAATGACACTTAGAAAAGTTAGTAAAAAATGCCTTGAGCAGAGAGCCAAGGTATTGGCAGAACTACAAGTAAACCTCAGATCTCCACAGTGCTGTAAATAACTGTGCTGTATATCAATCAGTAATTATTATTGATAGCTAGAATTATTTTATATTTAGAAGTTCTAGGAAGTAAAAGTTTCTAGGTATTATATAAATGAAAGAGAGATCTGTCCTTTTCTAGAGAAAAGGGGTTCCCCCTAATGAGGCAATCAGTAAGCAAAGGATCAACATACATTAAACTAAATTGACTCTTCAAAAGTGATATCGTCAATTACTAACATCAGCAGCCTCCTCCAGAATGCCTAAGGATAAGGAAGAGCAGAAAATGTGCTTATTCTCTTGCTGGATTCACTTCCAGAGAAAATTAGAATTAACTGGGTACTTCCATTTGCCTATTGCCCAGACAACCACAGAACATGTGGTTACTCATGTCAAAGTGAGAGAAATAAGTAGGATTCATATTGACTTCAGACTTATTAAACTATGAAAGAATCTTACAGATGGATCCTTTTTATGCATCTGACTGACTTTTAAATCATGGCTCTATTACTGTTTATTCTCCAGTATAATAAATTACAACTTAGCTTTTTGGCTTCAAAATTTTCAACATTAAATCTTGTCAGTTTACCCACATAAAATAGTTAAGATTTGCTTAACAACCAAATCTACTTATTAATTGAAGGTAAAACAGCCTCAGTAACAGAGTGGGTAATTAAATGGTGTGGGCTTTGTTGTCAGTCACAAATGAGTTCAAATTATGGCTGTTCATCTTACTAATGTGTAACCTTGAATGAATTACTTAACCTTTCTTGAAATGAAAGCCAAAAGGCCTAATATTGATTGTGGTCAAGATGAAGTGAGATAAGTTACGTAAAGCAACTAGCTGTAAGTATCCCACAAAGAGCATCATAGAATCAATGTGAGTTCACTTTCCCATTACTCTTTTTGATCAGAAACTTATAAGACTCAATGGCCTTGCTCCTAAACGATTACAATAATTCTACTCATCCAAATTTAGATGTTGTTTTGAAAGGAAGATAAGAGGTTTTCTAGATGCATTTGGATAAAATTCCACAATATTCGGTTCTCTGCCACACTCTGAATAACTATTAATAGTTTCAGGTGAAAGTCCTGCTGCTCTAATACCTAGTCTTTTAGCCAGCCACCTGAGAATTACATGATAGCTCTGCTCCTGCTCTTGATTTTTTTTTTTGGCTTTAGGCAAAAGTTCTTCTAAAGCCTTTGTGGAGCACTCCTAGTAAGAATTTTTCATAAATCTTTTATGGAAGTATTAGGTAAATTCAATTTGACAAAAAATGTTGGCTACTCATTAAGTAAAGCACTGTGCTGATGCTGGGAATGAAAGATGGGCAAACTACGCTTTTATCCCTTTTCTTAGGGAGTTCACAATCAGACAAGTACACAACTAACTAAAAGGGTAGCTTTGTTGCACTTTGTAAAACTTAGCAGCAATGCAGAAAATTATTTTTAAAAGGTGATTTTGGTGAAAAGGCTGATGTAGACTATTGTAATTTTATTTTTATGAAAATATTTTATGGATGCACAATTAGTTTGCACTTTGGCTTTTAAAATATTCTAGGATATGGTTTAATGGAAAGAAAAGAATAATGAGGGATAAGAGTTTTCTTTGGAGTGGTGTCCAACAAAATAGGGACTTAAACCATGCAGACCTGAGATTAAAGAAGTGTATTTTGCAGGGAAAGTCATTAAAAACACCTATTACAATTTGTAAAGTCCAATAGCAGAGGGAATTGTGACTCCCTTAAACTGTAACAAATGACTAATCCACAGAAGTAGGTCTCAATGGTAGTTATAATCAATCATAGTCAATGAATCTGTGAGTAAGTGGCACACCAACCAAATAACAGAGAATGAATGGACTCTTTTTGGTTAATTTGGATACAACACATGTTTACATAAGAGTTATGAAGCTTGGAGAGAAACAACTAGTATATGGTTTATAAACCAAATTTTATACTTCTAAAATAGGTAGGAAATTATGCCAAATAAAAGTCATAACTGCTGAGCTTTGTTTAGCAATGTGATGGTGCTAAAATAAACTCTTAGGTAGTCCTGATGTTATGCCAGAAAATAACAATGAGAGTCCAAATTTGTCAACATTTTACTAATGATGTTTAAACAACATGGTAGGTAAAGCAATTTTAAAAGAATAATCCAATTTAAACTGCATTTATTGTTTTTGTCTGAAATATAGTCGATTATACTGCAAAAATTCATTTGCTACCTAAGAAACAAATGTGAAAATACCACTGTGTGCACAGTACTAGGCTTGATGATGCAGGAATAACACTAAATCAACTCAACTACCTTTTAGAACACAGAGAACAAAAGTATGGAGTATGGGAAACAAAGAAAATTGAATCTAAAAGTTCTTTGGGATTTATAAATTCCTACTTTAAACAGTTACATTGATAAAAATAATATGAGTCTGTGTGATCTATGGACTGCAAATACGTTCACATATATACAGCTTCCAGAATCCCTGCCTGACATATAGGCACAGGATGTTGGGTGTCATTATTCACAATAATAAAGGGAAGATTAGACATGAGCCCTCAGCTCATGGTCTAAATCTTTTCCATTAAAATAGGCTATATTGACTCTCTTTACAGACATGCATTTTATTTTCATAATGCTGATATTGAAATAAGGAACTAGGATTAAAATATGGTACCATCTAAAATGTGAGTTATTATAATTTACGTGATTTTTAAACAAGCAGACAGAACAATACATGGGCAACCCTATGCAAAAAAAAAAAATCTTAAAAGAGGATAATTTTTCTTGTTTAGAATTACAAAGATCTGGTGGTTCAAGAGATGCCACATTTTCCAAGAATGAATATAAGATTAAGTTCCTAAATAAACATGAAATAAAGTAATAGAAAGATGCTAATAAGTGGTGGCATCTTCATTTTATGTTTTTAAAGCAATGCACTTCCTATTCTGAGTTACCAAGGGACCCAGCTGCCAATCATACTCTTTGTGACACAAGCTATAAGAACTTGGCTTTGAATATAAAGGCTTTCCAACTGATAGCATGTCTATGGGAGGCTCTCCATGTAACTATCGGATGCTATTTTTTTGTTTGTTTTGTTTATCTTTGGGTTTTAAAAAAAGCATAAAAGAAAGACTTTACTTAAAAAGAATTTAAATCATTATTTTAAAAAGTAATGATTCATTCTTCTTGATCTCCTTTGTAATAGAAATTATAGCAAGTATGTAATACTTTGCACACACAATGCCTTAAAGAAATTATTTACATGAATCCTGACTCCAATGGTGGCAAAGTCTAACTTTATTTCACTTTGGAAAGTGAAATAAAGTTATATCATAATACAGCAGAGAAAGGGTTCTTGTGCAAGCTATACATGCAGTTGAAAAATCTTGAAAAAAATCCTTCAGATTTTTCAAAAGGAAAGTCACATTAATTGGCTTTTGAAATTTGCTCTTTAATAAGGAAGCTGGCAAGAGTTTGTCAGGTAAAGTAAAATTATTTATTTTTTCTAAATCTCTTAAAGCTTGATACTATTGAATTTTTATTTTAAAATGTAATATTACCTTAACTTCGTAATTTTGCACTTCCAAATCAAATATGCTACAAATATCATTATGAAACAGAATAACCAATAAAAATAAAAAAGATAAAATGAAAAGAAAATAAAAATGCAGAGAGCAATGTAAGGGAGCCTCTAATTAAGTAGACAATGTTTATTAAACACTGAATTTCATGTCAAAAAAGTTAATTCTTGTATACAAGGACAAATTAAAAAGTAAAGCATATCAAATATTGTTATGTACCTTATTTTTCAATAATCTTATGATCTGTTTGAAATAAATTAACTTTCTAATAATGTAAATGTTAAAATCTGGGAATGGTTCATGCTGTATTTAACGGGACTAAAGCTGCATATTAATTACCATGTTAAATACCGAATAATTTGGAAGTAAAAAGAAAATCCTGTTTAATTTTTATTAACTTAATGTTTTCCAAATTTATTTGGTCATAAAGGTCATCTTTAGCAAAATTTATTTTAACATTTTGTCATCTAGAATATAGTTTTAATGGAATGAACATCATTTCTCAGAAGATATTTCTCTAGTTCAAATTTATCTTCCTGTTTCTACTCAATTTTAACCTTTTTTTTCCCCTAATAAAAACCACTGGAAATTCATTCAAAGCAGGGTTGGTAGAACCTTCTTCAGAATGCATCACTGGTCTTCCGAGTTAACAACACTAGATACTATCCCTGATCCCTCATCACCACTATCACTGCTTTTGGCCACAGCAATTTTAACAACTTTGGGGTACGAAGGTGATATATTGAAGAGAGAGTTCAGGCTGACTTGCATAACCTTAGTTAATGCATCTTGTAGTCATCACAATATCTGCCATCACAGTTCCTGAGAGGTTGACAGCATATGTCAATGCCTATAACTCAAGTCCAGTTCATACAATAAATTTTTCAAAAGTTCCCATTCACGTTGCAACGCCATTTCCAGTTCCCTGCCAATATCATAAAACCTACTTCCAATGATAGCCAGTGGAGCTATATAACAAGAGAGGTAGAAAGGGTGAACTATAGTGTTTAAATTCAGGAGTTGTTTCTGTTGATTTTAATCATGTTTTGGTGGGATTTAGTTATGATGCTAACTTGCATTCAATAAATTTTCAGAAATGGAGCTGGGTCCTGTTTCTCTGCACCACAGGAACTGTAAATATTATGTTGAAACGTGATATTGCCAATATTTAGACATTATTGACACATATAAATTCTATATTGCAAATACAGGGATAGTAAAAAGCATCACCTCTAAATAGAAAAATGAGACTGTACAACATTTAAGATAAAGGGGAAAGCAGGATAAAGGCTCTTACGGAGAGAATGTTGCCAAAACTGGGGAAGTAAGTTTATACTTAAAATCAGCATCCAGTACACTTCAACTCAGCTCAAAACATGATGGAACATTTTTTTTGTTTAGTTTTAATGAACATTTACCACCAAGGTTTACATGTTGCAAATAAAAAAAACAGAACAATCTTTGAAAATAGTGTTGTGAAATCTGCATACTCATTTTAAATGGATGCTCAATAATTACTGGTCAGCTTTTAAAATCCTAGCTGTGAACTCAAATTTTTTAGCAACTGAGAAGTACTGACTATATTATAATGGTAATTCTTGAAAATATTCATTCTCTTTCAAGTATCAGCTTAGATTAGAGATCTAATTCTACCTTGTTAAAACCTTTACACAAGTGGGACCATACGTCAATAAGAAACTTGGGAGTCACAAGAATACAGGGTTTTGCTTCCAAATTATGAATTATTTCACAATTCAGAATTATGAATTCATAATTTCATAATCTAGAAACCATATCTAAAAGTAGTATCACACTGTGAAAATTCAATTAGAAATCAAAACTTATTCTACCACATACATTAAAAACTGTTAACAAGTTGTCCAGGCATGGTAGCTGACATCTGTAATCCCAATGCTTTGTGAGGCCAAGGTGCGAGGATCACTAGAGACCAAGAGTTCAAGATCAGCCTGGGCAACACAGCAAAACCTTTTCTCTACAAAAAACTAAGAAAATTAGCTGGGTATGGTGGCTTGCACCTGTAGTCCTAGCTACTTGGGAGGCTGAGGCTAGGGAATAACTTGATTCCAGGAGTTCAAGGTTATAGTGAGCTATGGTCGCACTACTGCACACCAGCCTGGACAACAGAGTGAGATCCTATCTCAAAAAAAAAAAAAAATTAAAAACAAAATTATGAACAAATGGACATACTTCATTATAAAAATTATTATGAATTCTATCATCACAGAATAAAAATTAAAAAACTTTTTAATAAATGGAAGAAATGTACAGTTTTAAAATGTACATACCTAGTTTCTTCCTAGTAGATTACTTGATCAGTCAACAACTGTTCTAAGCATGAAGGCCCTGACAGTGGCATTGAAAATATTAGGTTGGTACAAAAGCAATTGTGGTTTTAGCATTGTTGAAATTTGATGTTTGATTTTGGAATACATTCTTAAATAAATGTGGTTATGTTGTACATCATTTTAATGCACATTTCTTGCTTTATGTTTTTTTGTTAATGACTTATTACATGCTGTTTATTTGATATTTATTTTAGACTATGGAAATGATGTTAGACAAAAAGAAAATTCAAGCAATTTTCTTATTTGAGTTCCAAATGGGTCGTAAAGCAGTGGAGACAACTTGCAACATCAACAATGTATTTGGCCCAGGAACTGCTAATAAATTTACGGTGCAGTGGGGGTTCAGGAAGGTTTGTAAAGGAGATGAGAGCCTTGATGGTGAGGAGCGCAGTGGCTGACCATTGGAAGTTGACAACGACCAACTGAGAGCAATCATCGAAGCTGATCCTCTCACAATGACATCAGAAGTTGCCGAAGAACTCAACGTCGACCATTCTATAGTCATTCGGCATTTGAAGCAAATTGGAAAGGTGAAAAAGCTCAATAAGTGGGTGCCTCATGAGCTGACAGAAAATCAAAAAAACCATCGTTTGAACTGTCATCTATTCTTGTACGCGACAATATCAAATCATTTCTCCATTGGATTGTGACATGTGATGAAAAGTGGATTTTAAATGACAACAAGCGACAACCAGCTCAGTGGTTGGACCAAGAAGAAGCTCCAAAGCACTTCCCAAGGCCAAACTTACACCAAAAAAGGTCATGGTCACTGTTTGGTGGTCTGCTGCTGGTCTGATCCACTACAGCTTTCTGAATCCCAGGGAAACCATCACATCTGAGAAGTATGCTCAGCAAATCAATGAGATGCACTGAAAACTGCCATGTCTGCAGCCGGCACTGGTCAACAGAAAGGGCACAATTCTTCTCCACGACAGCACCCCACCGCATGTCGCCCAACCAATGCCTCAAAGGTTGAACGAATTAGGCTATGAAGTTTTGCCTCATTTGCCATATTCACCCGACCTCTCTCCAACCGACTACCACTTCTTCGAGCATCTCAATAACTTTTAGCAGGGAAAACACTTTCACAACCAGCAGGATGCAGAAAACGTTTTCCAAGAGTTCATGGAATCTCGAAGCACGCATTTTTATGCTAGAGGAATAAACAAACTTATTTCTTGTTGGCAAAACTGTGTTGATTATAATGGTTCCTATTTTGATTAATAAAGATGTGTTTGAGCCTAGTTACAATGATTTAAAATTCATGGTTGGAAACTACAATTACTTTTGCACCAATCTAATAGAATTTTTTCAGCGGATGACTCTTATTTTCACTTTTTTCCAAGTCTACCCAGCAATCATTCCTCCTCCCCTTCTTTCTTGATGGAAGAAACCCATTTTGTTCACTCTGCAGAGATGAGCCAAGGAATGAAGCCTTGACTACTCTAAGCAAGTCACTGAAGGTAAACCATCCTCCCTAAGTGATGGTTTCAGGAAATGGTTTGTGACAATTCTTTAGGAAGCCCTGAGAAAAAAAGCTATATGAACATATGACAGCTATGATGCTGGAATGGTGGCTGCCATCATGAATTTTTTCTCACGAGAGAAGAGCCTGAGGAGAACAGAATGGAAACTCAAAAAGAACCTGGGTTCATGATGACATCACGGAGATACTGGATTATCCAACCATGGAAATCCTCTATGTTCAAACTTGTTATGTGAGATAATAAACTCATTATTGTTACCTATAATTGAGTCTTTGTTACTTGCAGCTAAAACCATCCCAATTAAAAAACAGGCTAAGGACTATACTCAGATAATAGTCTTGAAAATGCATTTCACAATGCGCAGTGCTAACTACTGAAAACCATGCAGATAATTTAAGTATTTCCAAATCATATCAATAGTTTATTATGGCCCCATTTAGTATATAACTACAACATGCTCCGTACTAGTTTGGACACTTTTTATATGTATTGAAAATGTGTAATCAATGGGGTAAAAACACTTTCAATGTACTTTACATACATCTTCCATTAGTAAAACAATATGGGGTAAAAATTGTATTCACTAATTAAAGTAGTTTTAAAAATTACCACATTCCTTTTAATTTCAAGGCACTGAATGGACGAGGTGTTGTGAGGGACTACCACCTTCAAGCAGGTGACAACCCAGTAGAGAGAAACATATCTACACAGCAGATTAAATACATGCTTCATTGACTTATGATACAAAGGGGAAATAGGTAAAGAACAAATTGACAGGGACTGCAACTTTTAATAAACAAAGTGGGGCTGCAGAAAACATTTAGGCTAAAGTACATAGAGCTAAAAAGATTGAAATTATGGGAAAAAACAAAAGAAACATGTGGACTGTGGTGAAAAATTGTAACACAGGGAAAAGTCTAACATACAAGTAATTGAATTCCCAGAACAGAAGAAGAGAAAGAACAGGATAGAATCAATATGTTAAAAAACACTGGCCAATAATTTTCTAAAGCTGACAAAAGATATTAAGCCAGAGTGATGTTAGAGAAGTGGTGAAATAAGAATCTCCTGACTCTCCCTCCACCCACGGAAGCACCAAATAAAATTCTATCCAGGGATCAGTTCCCTCTGAGAGAAAGTCAGAGACCAATTCAAAGACTCCTACCCACTGAGCAACTGAAAAAATATACACATCAAATGGGTAGGAAAAACAAAGGTAGTCTCAGGTAAAGACCCCCACCCTGGCACTGCACCATAAAATTGGGAAAGGAATCCCCAATACCCAGTTTCTCCCTTTGGAGAGGAGGATTTGGACCCCACATAGGGCCCTATCCCTAAGTTTTCTCATTGTTTGACTTTTAATTCACCAACTACTAGAGTGGAGATTAGACATGCAGGTATCATTCTAGACCTTAGGGGAAAAAGTGGCAGATCTATACAGGCACACAAGCACTTCCAGGGACTACATCTCCCTGGGAGCAGTGCAGAGAAAGGGCTTAAAAACAAAATAGCAAAGCATTTTGTTCCCCCCACCCCCACCCAATAAGGAGTTTACAAAACACGCCTCTAGCTCGCCTGGTGTCGGACTACTTTACATTAGGGAATTAAGGGGAGAGCCAATTAATAAACTGCTGTCAGCCTGGGAGGAGTGTGCATTCACGCCAAACACCCCAACTCTTACAACTTCCACCTAAGGGCAGTCCCATCTTAAATCTAGCTCTGGGAGCAGAATGGACAGGCATACACATCTCTTTAGACCACAGGGAAAACAAAGCATGTTTAAATGGGAGCACAAGCACCTCCAGGGACTTCATTCCCCTGGAGCAGTGCAGAAAAGTGGCTTACAAAACACATCCCCTTGTTTCCCTCCTGAAGGGGTTTACGAAACTGCTCAGCAGCTAACTGAAGGTCTGACTTCTAAATAAATCACACTGGGAAGTTAAAGAGATAGTCAACAACCTGCTGCCAGCCTGGGAGGAATTTGTACTCACACCAAGAGCCCAAATCTTATACACCCACCTAAAAGACTTGACTCTAAATCTCCTAGCTCTGAGAGCAGAAGGGACTGGCATACACATGTCTCTCTGGACCACAGAAAAAAAGCAGCATATTTAAATAGGCATGCAAGCCCTCCAGGGACTTCATCCCCCTGAAGCAATCCACAGAAGGGGCTTTAAAAAATGCAATTCCCTGTTTCTCCCCAGAAGGGTTTTAGGATACACATTGAGGGCCCTGATTTTTAAAGCTACCTGCCAAAGGACTCCACTCTAAACCTAGTAGCTCTGGTAGAAGAAGGCATATGAGAGTCTTCCTTGATCACCAACAAATAGATGGTTTTAAACAGCTGTTCAAACATTTTTAGGGGCTATACCCCCTCAAAGCAGTACAGAAAAGGGGCACGGACATGCAACTCTCACTTTCTCACTGGAAGGAGCTTATGATACACACTCCCAGTGGCTACTTGACAGCCTGGTTGTCAATGAACTCGCATCGAAGAGCTATCAAAGCAAACAAAAAATAGCTCTTTGGTAGCTTGAGCCGGAGCATGGTACTTTACTAAATCTCCCGCTCCCAGAGATAAATCTAGGCCTATCCATTCTTTCTCTTAATAGAAGGAATTTGGACACACACCAAGCTCCAGAACGTCCATAGCTCCCACCTAAGAAAATGTCTCCTTAACGATCTAGCTCTGAAAGTCAAGGGGACTTTGTGATCCTGAATGACAAAACACCACAGAAGCAGCTTCTACTTCCAGCAGTTAGGCCCATAAGATAGAAAGTGCAACCTGAACATGAAAACAGGCATTCACCATAGATCACCTCCCTGGCTTAGTAGACAGAAAGTGGGAGATAAATGTCCACACCCAGCCACATCATGGCTTAAATAATGGTGTCTAAATAAACATGAGTCAACGGTAGTAGTGGTGATGCAATTAGTCACAGTGGTAGTGGACCCACAATAAAAAAGTAACAGAAGAAGTTGAAGTAGTAGTGGTCACAGTAGCAACGACAATGGTGGCAGGAGAATTAGAATGAGAAGTACTAGCAGTAGTCATCATCATCAGTATCATCATCTTCCAGGGGTCACATATTCATATATTTCTAGAAGTCTTACAAGTGATACCAATGAATGAAGTGAGCCAGATCTAAGATAATAGGATGTGTTGGGACTACAGAAAACCAGGAAACTGATGCCCTGTTTAAGTGCATGATATTAATTATTTAACACTGATTGATATCACTGAAGGAAAAAAAAATGCAGCTAAGTTCACAGAAAGGATCAACAGTTTACAACTTCTGATTTCATCCAAGTTATTCATTTAAATTAAAAAACAATATGGTTGTTAATATGGCTTGAGAAATAACATGACCAATACTACCCTAAGTTTCTTTTGGTTTTGTCATCCCTCAAATCATACCCCTTCCCGCTCTCCTCTAAGATCCTGAGTGTTACCAGGTTTACTATTTCTCAGCATCCCTGAATATTACCACAAGGCTTGAATTTGGCACTAAGGGGGTCACGCTGAACATTTCTTCTGGCTACCCCTACTTGTAACTGACGGCTCTCTCGCTGCATCGTGCATTCAGAATCTGCTTGGCAAGCCTGCTGATTTCCATCCTTCGCACATGCCCAGGCCCTGAGAGTTAAGTCACAGCAACTATCATGTCAATGCTGGTGGGCTGGCAATGTTCCAGAACCTCATCAACTGGAAACCTTGTCTATCCTTTTGATCTTAAATATGGCTTAAATAAGGCGATGTTGATGAATTGGTTCAAGGGATCAGATATGCTGTTTGTGGTAGAGATCCCTGTCACAGTCACAGAGAGACAAGAATCCTACATATTACATTATACACATTCAGCTGATTTAGGGATTGTTACTGTATTCACACCACCTTTTGTCTCAACTTGGTCATGGTTTGCTCTTTTACAGGGCCAATGAAAATGTTTAGCTTCACTTTCCTAAGACAAGCTAATAAATGATTCAGGCATTCTTATATCAGTTTTACTACAATGAATCAAAAAAACAGTGTAGTACTTTTTGCATTTCTTAGGTATAAATACTCAATTAAATCCACAATCCTAGTCATACATGGGTCCTTAGAAGCCCTCGTTCTTCTCTCCTGTGTGACTATGAGTAATGTATTGAACCTCTCTAGGCCTCTGTTCTGTCATTAGAAAAATGATGGGTTTGAACTACAGGACCTATAACTACATGAAATCCAGATTTCTGAAGCATATAATGTCATTCCTAGCAACAATGGTTACATATAAAAGCCCACTATTGCTAGGAAATACACTCAAATTGCTTTTTCAGTTTGGTGATAGTTTTATTAAATCAAGCCTTTTATTTAGAACTTACAAATAAACGTGCCTATGATAAACTAGCTGGATAAGATTAAGAGCATAATCTGTAATTCTAAAGCTGAGTTTCTGAGTAATCTCTTTGGCAGTACATGTTGTTATCCCCTCTGTGAGTAGACATTCACTGTTTGAAGCAACAAGCCCTTTGATACTTAAAATTTTGGATTCCGTTCTATTTTTTAAAGCTACTATATCAGTATTCATCAACTGTTTGACATAGCCATTCATTTATTTTCAAAAAGCCTATTCTATAATCACACTTCCTTTCAGGAAGCCTACCAACTAAGTAAAAGCCTAAATTACTGATAGCAGTTATACAGGGACCTTCCTGTTAGTTAAGAAGCAGGATTAATTAAACTAATGTGCTAAATCTTGAGCAAATAATTATGCAGAAGAGTGGTAAGAAAGCTTATTTTATTTGTTTTTAGTGGCTGTGTACCTTTAATATGAAACTAAGTAGGCTAAAACGTTCTAGAAAAATATATTTCTTATTTGTACCTTTAGTAAGGCTGATTTAATTATTCCCTAACTATGAGAAATATTATCAATTTCTGTTAATAGAAGTAATTATAATTTTGATATATTGATTATTTATTAAAATAATTAGCGAAGCATTAAAATAGTTCCTCTTATGATGGGTAATTATGATCCAATTAAGCATAACTTTCCAAAATGTTTCACAAAAAAGATCTTATCTCTATGAAATAATCCAGCTTTTCCACTAAATAGTTGTACACTTTTTAAATTATGTTGAGACTAAGAAAAATTTCATAATAATGGCTATAATTCTTAAGACTATTAATATACATTTAAAAATTTCTTTCACATATAATTCTACTACTATTACAGCATCAAAATGGTTCTGAAAAAGATATAAAAATTGCACAATGATAAATTGTTTTCTAGGTTCTATCTGACATTGTCAGAGTAAATGAAAGGCCAGGTGGGTGCAGTATTGCAAGTTTTGGCTCTCATGCTATACAAGACGGTATTTATATTTATTTGGGTCTATTTATTTGGGTGAGGCCCTGTTATTCAGTGGGCCTAGTTTAACTTGACATTTCTTCCCAGATATGGACATCGTGTGTAACCTTGATTTGGATCAAAAGAAACAGAGAGTTTCCTGTAGAGAAGGTTGTTTAACAATATCTATAATAATGTAACAGGTTTCCATTGAATTAAACACACACACACACACACTTTAGAGGCAGAGGGAGTCCAGACTAACCAGGAAATCCTTAAAGCCACAAGAGCTACTACCAAATAGATGGGGGTAAAAGTGATCCATCCTCCATTGTAATCTAGGTGTTAAGCTATAGAGACCATAGCAACTATCTTATCTATCATAATCTTAATCTGAAACAAATTGAAATATCTATTAACTCTAGGGCCTTAGTTTAAGAAATAAAATCAGTAATACCATTACTACCTATCTGGACATTCTAAAATTCAAGACATATGGAAAGTAAATCTTGCTACAGAAAAATATAAAATGTAGTGTCGGGAAGTATTGCCTGTGATGTTTGAGTTTCAGAATACTTTGGGGATCTCCTTTTATCCAATACATTTTTAATGAGTATTTTAGAGGTTTTTCATGCTATGTATTACAGTATATACAAGCACGTTGTATTTACTAGATTAGACAACATAGCATTAGTTATTTTCTCAACACTTCTAACAATTAAACTTTGGAGAAAAAAGTTCATAAAATGTTACCAATCAATTTCCTTCAAACTGTAATATCCCTACTCTACTTGAGGATATAGGCACAAAAGTAAACAGACCTCTTTCTTGAATGAATATGGTAGAATCACTAAATGATCTTGATCTTACTAACCTTCTTTTATCATTCAGAAATGGAGTAATGATGTAAACAACTGTTGAGGAAATTTGGGCATTTTAGTAATTAATGATGAAAATTTACTTACATAATAAAAATTACTATTGAATTAAATATTCGGCCCCTTAAAGAAATGGTTTTCTGAAAGATAGAGCAAATGTATTAATTCCCATGAATCTTTCTTCCACTTATTCTTATTGTTGGGAAAGCTCACATGAAACTACAATATCTAAAATAAATTCACATATTTACTTGTATTCTAAAATCAAGATGGTAGAATAAGTTCAGGAAGAAATTCTCACTGCTCTATCTTAAACACATAATACTACTACATAAAGTACCAAAAAGACAAAGCTTTGTTCAAAAATAAAGATAATATCCCATAGGCTAAAAATATATTTTATCTCTGTAAAATAATTAATTGTGGAAGGTATAAGGGTGATCATTTTGTTGTTTCAAATATATAATGTTTTTTTCAGATCTGTGAAATCTAGTTCTTAATTCAATATCAAGCATTTTGGGTCTGAGATTTATGTTTTATCTTAGCAAATAGCAGTGTCCTGAATATTTCTTACTGAAGCAAAAAGAAAATTACAGGTAAAACTTCTAACGAAAATGCTTTTAATCACTGATATCAAAAACTTACCAAAGCAAGTTAAATGCAAAAACAAAAAAAACTTGAACCAAAGACCTATGAATCAAATATGTAGTGAACTAGATATGAGTTAAAGAAATAATGACACTTAAATGTATGAAGAATATGAAATAAACTAAACATTTTTGAAGAAAGAGTTTTTGCCAAATCAAAAATAGTACAATTATAGCTTAAAGTTTTTCTTGAAATAGACTGAACACATAACGGACCCCATTCTCATATATCTATATTTAACCATATATTGTCTCTTCAACAATAATTTTCAACTACTTCAAATGTTGGTGAGGTTCTTTGAATAAAGAACACAACCAAAGGCCACTGTGTTTAATAAAAATTCTGACAGTTTAAATTGGAAAGAGTGTAGATTTTCTTTCTGAGCTTTTTATTACATTTGATTATTAGAAAATGATTTCATTTTAAATGGAGCACTAATGAAAAAAAATTAATTCCCATGTGCCAAAGTGTATATATGTGATCCAGTTCAAATCTGTTTAGCATCAGATCAATCAGCTTATTTAATCAATATCGGTAAGTTTCTATGACTGTAATTAATTATCTTCCTGTGTCTTTGTATATGTATTTTTCCTTTTCTTGGGTCATTATAGGAAGTGACCAGGCTCTTAGCTAAACTAATCTGCTATTTGTCCATTGGCTCTAATCCTCTTATATACTTAGAGATAGTATTACAGCAATTCTTCCTCTGTCTACTGCCTTGGTGTTTTTTTCCCCTCTGTCCTTATTCACTCCCATCACTATGCAAATATATTCTTTTCTTCATCCAAAAACAATAAACAAAAATACTCCTCTTCACCCCACTCCCCCTCCATCTACTGCCTCATGTCTTTCCTTTTCTTTACAGTGAAACTTGAAAGTGTTGCCTATATTTGCTATCTCATCTCCAATTCTCCCCTCTCATTCCCTGTTGAATCTCCTATTCTCTCCTATCCTCAACATTCCACTGAAGATGTTATATTAAGATCCTCAATAACGTTTTGCTAAATCCATCAATCAGTCCTTAATCTTCATCATCCTTGTCCCATTAGCAGCATTCAACTCAGCTGATCACTGTCTACTCCTCAAAATACTTACAATTCACTTGCCTTCCAGGATACCACTTGACTTCCATTAACAGTATTGCCTCTCACCTCCTGGCTGCTCCCACTCAGTCTTCTTTGGCCATACTCACTTGATCAGCAAATTCAGCTGCCTCTAAGCATATCTAGAATCTGCTCATTGCTCATCACCTTCACTATCACTCTGGTCAGAGCCATCCTCATCCTTCACTCAGTTGTTGAACTAGCTTCCCATCTGTTATGTCCTTCTGCACTTACCATCCTATAGACTATTCCCAACACAACAGCCAGACTAATTCTGTTAAAATTTAAGTCAGATTATGTCACTTGAATGTTTAACATCCTCCAGTAGTGTCCAATCTAACTGAAAGTAAAAGGTGAAGTTCTTACAATGGCCTACAAGGCCCTACATGTGATGTAGTCCTATTATCTCTCTTGATCTCATCTTCAAATTCTCCCAATCTTCATATTTCTACTCTATCCATATTGCCCTCTGTGCTACTGCTTAAGTCCATCAGGGCCTTTGTACTTAGTGTTTTTTTCTGCTTGTTATGCTCTTGCCCCAGATAGGCTTGTCACCTTCTCACTGAGGTCTTTTATGGTACCCTAGCTAAAATCATAACTCTTATCCCTATTCCCACCCTTATATTTCTATCATCTTTTCCTGATTTATTTTTCTCTCTAGTACTTATTAACCTAACATACTTTATATTTATTCATTCTATTTTCATCTATTTCCCTGACCAGAATTTAAGCCCCATAATGGCACAGATTTTTGTGTTTTGCTCTCTACTGCTTAGAAACGTTCCTGGTACATAACAGGCACTCAAAAAATATTTTCTAAATAAATGAAACAAACATTTATTTCTGATAATATTGGGTTTAGATCAAAACCATCTAAGTATAAAATGATTTCAGGGGCTCCTGCTTCCTAGGAAATGCATAAAACTCTAGAAAAATTGCCCATGGGTTAACACTTTCTGGGTGGTCAATATAAGAGACTGAAAAAGCCTCAAGTACTTCAAACTTTTCCTTTCTCTTTTCCTCTGTTACATCTCACCCCACTGCGATCCTTTTTCTGAATAGTGAGAGAAGGCTTCAACCTCAGGATAATCTAAAGCATTCTGGATCACTCTGCTCCAGTGCCCCATCTATAACTTTAGCTAGATAAGATCTCAAATGTTAAAGGCAACCAGCTTTGAGCTGATGATACTTAGCATATGGCATATCTTCCTTATTGTTTATGTATCCTTGCTTAACAAGTAGTGCACCTTGAATTATATGTGTATGTATGCTTGCTTGCTTTGCTACTGCTAATGAATTGCTGCATTTTACAATAAATATTAATTTTTAATATTAAGTATTTGACATTTTAAACTAAAAATCCTAAAGAATTTTTGTAGAATACATTTTTTCACATCATTTTTCACTGTGATTTTTTACATTAGAGTAATAAACCCAAGTGGAATATTCAACAAAGGAGATAAATGTATTTCTCTTACCTGGAGCCAACACAGAGGGATCAAACTGGTTTTCACTTTCCTCATCAGTGCTTTCATCATAGATTGCATCTCGGTCAGCAGTCATTTCAGAACAAGTTGCAGATTCCCTAGACACAGAGAAAGGAAGAATTATAAATCAATGATTCACCCCTGGCAAGGCAACAAATTCACCAGCAGGTAATTATAGAACATATTCCTGGAGAAAGAGTTTAAATAGACAACATATATTTAAATATTCATATATTTAGATGAAGCCACTTTAGGAACTATATATTAACTCTCTTAAGAACAAATGTCTCTTTTACCTAATAATCTGAATATTTAGTGTTCACTATAATTAATCTTAAATCATCAGTTTCTTATCACTTATTATTATTCTACCAAAATGCTATTCTACCAAATTATCTCTGTGGACCACAGAGTGTTTAGCATTTTACTAATCTCAAAGTAGCTCTGCATTTCTTTTGATCTTCCCAAAACCCTGAAATGGGTACCTTTACCCTTATTGTGAGGATAAAGTGACTTGTCCAAAGCTATAAACTAGTAGATATCAGTGCCAGACCAGCAGCTGGACTAGGACCAGTAGACATCAAATGTTAAGTTTTTTATACTATGTCATTGGTAAACCTGTGCTTCCTCTAAGATTCAGAGCAACAGACTCTAATCTATATTTGCTAATGCCTAAAAAATTATAATTGTTGAAAACCATACCAGCCAACTGTCACCTACAATTCTTCCTTAAAAATCAAATATGCATTCACTTTCAGAGAACACTTGACAGAAGGATGAGGCAGATGATCCCACGCTAATCAGATAAAATAAATGCTCCCTGGAATTTAACATTGGACACTTGATTCTAAAGGTAGCTACTTCTTAGATACTAAGATTACAAATGTGTGTCCAACTCTGTAGTTTTGCAGGAGATGAAAGGTTTTTAAATCAATATGTTTCTTTCTTAGTGATGTCTAAGAATTAAACAATGTTTAGAAAAGCCTCATGCCAGTGTTACAATTTAAGTGTAGGACTTAAATCAGCAGACATGGAGTGATCGTGTTGAGAATTCTTTAGTCCATGGAATCCCTAATAGCCAGAGCATCCAACTGCAGACTATTGAATGATCTCATATCACTAAAATGTTGGCATCTAACTTTCACAAAGATTAAGAAGAAATTCCACTTAAATTTATGCATCTGTCATTCAAAAACAGGAAGGCCAAGATACCTTTCGTGTTCAGTGTTCTTTTCTAGTTCTTGAACTTCATTTAACAATTTTTGTAAGCTTCTGATCTTTGTTTTCTTCTCATTCAACACCAGAATAAATCGTTTATAAAGATCTGTCTCCAAAGCTTCCTTAGCACTCACACATTTTTCAAATCTAAAAAAGTAAATAAATGAATAAACAAACAAATCACAGTTCTTCTTAACCTTGACATTATTCAGTCTAGTATTCAAGAAGATTTCAAGAAAACTTTTCACAGAAAATACAATTAAATATCAGTTTTACATAAACTTCCAATGATTTAAAAGTTTTATACAGACAAATAAATAATTAGAAATTATTGGTAATAATGTTAGTAATTTATGTACTGAGAAAAGGATCAAAATTGATACAAATAAAGTGTTAAAAATCTAAATGCCTAAATGTAATTCATATTTGTGATTTATTTAAAAAAGAATTTATTCACATCTACATTTTATTTACAAAAGAATTTTTTTATGGGAGAAATTTCAAACAGTAAATGTAGCCTCTGTTTCTTCAGGATTTTGTTAATATTACAATAATAGCAACCACAATCTTGTTTTGTGATAAAGCGATATCCCTAATCTGCTTGATTGCCCTATTAGACTATGAACCGCTCCGCCACCACCACATTACTTACCCAGCTATATCCTTATAACCTGGCACTACATACATACATACATATGCCCATACAAATACATATATGCATACAATATATAATGAATGAAAAGATTCTACTTTATATATCCAAGGAAAGATTAATGAAAAAGCGATTGCGAAACACTGTGTATCTTCAGTTTTAGATATGTAATGTAAAACATACAAAATTCTCTAATTCTCCCTACACTGCTCAAATGAGTTAACAAGGGATTGTATTTTATTTTAATCTTCTAAAGATATATAAATTAGAGAAAGCAAACTAGAAGTTTTATATACTTGATATGTACATACACATATACCATGAATAAACTTTTATTTTGTAGATTCACATATATATTATTTCATGTATTCTTTTAAACATAGTCTAGTTCTGCCTAGTTTCTCTTTACCATACTGTTTACACGGCTGTTGTTCCATATAGGTGCTGTAGCATTTTCACATTACATATATATGTTATTACATATTACATACATACATGTGTGTATATATAATATACACATATATATATTTCAGTGAAATAATTAGAAACAGAAATGTTAACATTTGATACCTTTTATATATAGCCTTATATTTTAAACAACTACCTATCTAGAGATGTAAAGAATTAGGTCCTCTCATAAGACGAAAAAGAACATATGGCAATATATTCTCTGGGACCAATAGAGCAAATTCTTACAGTATAGTCGTTACTAAGGCTGTGATCTCCATCAGGGCAGAGAGTATGTGTGTTTTATTGGCTGCTTTATCCTCAGTGCCTAGCATAATGTTTGGCATTTGATGTCTAGTAGGTATTTGTTAGATAAATGAGAGAGTTAAGATGGACATCTTTTTGTTGTTGGTTTTCCATTTTTACTGTTTATTTATCACAAGTCCTTAACAGTAGATGAGAACTTCTTTTTGACATCCTGTTCTGCAGTTTCCTTGGTCCTTTTTGCCCAGAAGCAAAAGAACTGAGCATTGTTGCCAGCAGTCTAGAAGTTCTCGTTGGTGATGATTCTGGCTTTCACCTTGTAGATATTCCATATGGGCATTATTGGTCTGTCAGCTGGGCGGCCAATTTGAGTTCTTCAGCAGAGCTGTCTCCCTTCTGAGGGCTTCCTGGGGAAGAGGATGAGTTTCCAGCAGTATTCCTTCAGCTGCTGCACATTGGCCTGCAGGGATTTGGTGGACTTGTTCCACGTCCTCAGATCCACAGAAATGTAGATGGTGCAGGTTATGTTCTTGTGGATGCTGGCCACCCTTAACTTTTCTAAGCTGAAGGCCCTGCCAGCTTGTACTTTGGTATGATACCTCACTGGGGGGCATCTTACTATGGTCAGATGGGTCTAGATGCAGGGCACAGAGTGATGCAGTGAGCCTTCTGCTTGCCTAGCTGTGCATATGAGAATCTTTCTAGCCAGCTGGTTGAACCATGTGGCCATGTGTCACTGCCATTCCATATAGAAGTGGGGCTTCAGGATCATTCCATTCTGTCTGGGTGCCATGGCTGACTATGGCTCTCCTCCAAAAGACAATGGCCAAGCATAAAGGCTAAAATGGATATCTAATAAGAAAATGAAAACCAGCCATTCTGAATATTACATTTTTTCATCCATTTAACAATGATTCACCATTATGACAGTAATATTTTTCATCTTCAGCTTTAAAAAAAAAATATTCTGGCAAAAAATATTAACCTAACAGTATTCTCTTCATCAAACAAAGCACTTTGAGAAGAAATACACCAAAAGATGTGAAAAAAAATAGAGCCAAAATTGAAAAGGAGATATCAATATTGATGGCTTATTTCAAGCAGTCATCGCATTTATATTTCAGATGTAAAGTGTTATGGAAGCATAATATTCTTATCTTCCTGTAATATTTCCTAATGTAACACAATCACAAAAATTTTAAAAAGATGAATATAACATATATACTACTAAAATACTCGAGTGCATACTAAAATAATTCAAACATATGCAAAGTAAAAACCAGTATATAAATATATAATAAAAATCTTGTATAATATGATAATTTCTTACATAAAATTTTAGAAATAGTAACCAATTAGAAATTTATCTGGTTTAAATCTATATTTAATTTCCATATAAGTCACTTCAATAATTCTTGATTGAAAGATTATGAGCACTTAACCATCAATTCCCAAAATTTTATTAAAATTAACATTAGATATAAAATATTAAAATTAAAAATAAATATCAAAAAAAATCCTATAATTTGCCTAAAGAATAATGTTAATCTAAATAACTAATATCAAAACTACATTATCAAAGATAATATCATTTCTCTGATATGGAAACAAAGTCAATAAACTAAATGGTATCATGTGAGTTAGCCTTGCTTGGTTTTAGCAACGCTGTAGAATTTTGTTGCAACCAAACTTTTGATAATCAAACTGGATAACACTTCCTAGAAAAGCTGGGGAGTGGGATTTGGCTGGGACAAAGTATTACTGTGAACAGTTGCATGATGTGAATTTACTCTTAATTTTTCAGCAGACTCGGAAAATAGCATTTTCAACATTCAATATTCAATAACTAAGAGGTACGTGGCATCGTCCCCACCTCATTTTTAATGCCAATCCTCTCCTATAGCATTACAATGTTTCTATGCCTTTCAGATTACTTTCTTCCTGCCAAGGCTATGTCTCAAGAATTGGACAGGAATTATTAGGTGAGATCATTTAGTGGAGGAGAAACATGAGATGCCACGTCTAGTGACATAAAAGAGAGCTAACATACAATTAGATCAGACCACAACTAGTCCAAGGATCACCCCCAAGACAAAGCTCAAACTGATGAAGCCATAAATAACATCAAACAGGAAAGGCCTAATGGCACATCATCCTTTCAACAGTGACTAGGACAACAGTACAATAATGCTACGTTTAATTAGTAACCTAGGACTGAGGTATCTAGGACCTTGGACCAAAGGATATTAATTTTAAAAAATTTAAAGAATAAAAACTAAATATGGAAAAATACTGAATATTCAAAATAAAATATTTCTGGGTGGGAAGACAGTCTAACATGTCAAATACAATAACATAAATAGGAACAAAACCAAAACAATTTATGCAGAAATAACACCCCAAATAAAACAACAGATAAATGTGAACACATGGTACTTAGAAACAGTACAGTAAACCTTACATTAATAAACAGTACTTGCCAAATTTATATCCAGGTCAGGGTTGTGAAGCAAAAGAAAATATGAATAGAGCTGAGAGGACAAAGAAAGCTAAAAAGAACTGGCAAAGAAAGCAGTAGTAAAAGATTTAATAAGCCTTTAAGCACCGAAGAAGATGGTGAACAGCTGTTCCTCATCCTTTCTGACAACAGAACAAGAGGAAATGGCCTTCAACTGTACCATGAAGGATTCAGATTACCAATACATGGAAGGAAGGCTTTTCTGACTGTGACTGTTCTTAAACACTGTAATGGGTTGCCAAGGGAAGATGAAGATAGCCCTCGAGGTCTTTAAAAATTAGACTGAATTCATCCAGATATAATGTGATTCTATCTTGAAGGCAGAGAGATGAAGTAGAAGAGCTTTCAAGGTCTTCTATTCTAATGATTCTGTGAGTGTCAAACCTAATTCACTGAAATATGCCTCCAATTATGGGTTTAATAACTATAACTCAGAATAAAGCCAGAGAATTTCTAAATTGAAGTCTGAGTATAAACAAAAGACGTATTCAGTAACATGAAACTTGAAAGTTGTTATTTAGAATAAAGTAGAAAAACCTCGTGAAATAAATTTAGCTATTAACCTAAGGATTCACATACAAATTTTCTAATGTTTCCTTCTTTATCTAAACTACATGAAATTAAATGAATTCAGTAATGCCATTTATTCAAAATGGAGCCCAAACCACAATTATTAAACAGTAACTAAAAAATAACAGCAAACATGTATGTTAAAAGCCTACAAATTAAATCTCACTCTTTTTATTCATACTATAATTTCTCATTCCTCACTCAAGTTTTGTTTATTCCCCACTATAATCCCAAATGGGAATCACTTTATAGTTGACTTTGATCATAAAAGTGATACCTAATTAAATAACAAAATACATGCAAAAATACCCGCAAAAAGTAAAGGAAGATTTAACCCACAATTCAGACATATACTATTAACATTTAATTTTCTCCTTCTAGATGTCTTATATGTAAATATACATTTTGCAAACAATGGAATTCTGTTCATATTTTCAGAACATGCACAAGTCTCCCCTTAATATATCATAAACATTTTCCATGTTAATAAGAACATGAGTACATAATTTTTTTTGCTCATATAATATCCTATGATATATTAAATATATTTCAGGATCATCTACCATAGTTTATAGGGGAATTCTCATCCCTTACTTTCCCCTTTCTAACACCACCCCCATCCCTCCGTATAGTCTGGAACAGTGACAGAGAAGAAATGATCAGATCTTGAATGGATACTGACACAAGTGTAATTAGAGGTTGCCCTGAAAACTGAACTGTGGCCAGACTAAACATCATGGCACCAACTTTAATGATTCTCTACTTTCTATGTCCCCAGTTACCTAATTTAGTAAGCTCATGTCCTATTTCTAATCTTCCAAAAGACCCTTTAATTAGTACTACTGCCTTATGGAAACTGGAGCTGCAAATCCTTTGCTATTTTCCAGGGTACTAAGGCTCTACTGAGGGAACACTAAGAAAGTACTGCCTGTCCATGACCAAGACATATTTACATCTCCTTAAAGTGGCCCCTCTCTTCTCTGAAGGGGGAGAAACAAAATTTGGGAAATACATAAAGCTACTAATCTAACATCTGGAATACAATCAAGATCCTAGAATTTTCTAGTGTGGATTCTCTTTTCTTTCAGTTTACAGGGCCACCCCAATGGCACACAACCTCAGCCCCTGAAGAAAACGTCTGATCTAGTATTGACAAAAAAAGAACAGCAGGATCATAATAAGGAAGGTGACAGGATACATGAATGTGTTTTTGATCAAGCAGGACATCTCCTGCCACAATAAGACAAAAGCACTTTCTGGATAGTTAAGAAACAGCAAATCAAGCATCTGTGAATCACATATTATTTGTGCCCCTCACACACACTGTTTTACAGCACAGGGTGCATTTGTCTCCAATGTCTCATCTTCCTTCCCTGCTGCTTTCAGTTCTACGAGAGTGGTGTTGAATACTGATGAGATAATACCTCTTTCAACCTCTGGCAGACATTTTAAAGCAATTTGTTCAAGTACCAAGTACCCAGTCTGCATTTCTGCAGGCAATTTGTGGATCAAATTTCCTATCATCCTGAGGGTATTTTGAGTTTTAAATATAATGGCTTATCACGACCACCGCACATCTTCTTTAATTTGATTTATTTCATATATAAAATAGGAAAATACAGCCAAATTACAGATATCAGTCCAAAAAAATGCTTTGTAGCACAGATATTTAATACTAATTCATACTAAAATGAAGGAAACAAAAGTCAAAAAAATAAACTTACTTTTTGTATGGTTTTCTAATTCTTACAGAGTTTTCATTTGGTCACATTATTTTTAAGTTATTTATAGGGAGTCATATATATAATTGGAGATAAAATTAATTTAGAGCTAAATGATAACAAGTTAAATATTTTCTTAACATAATAACTGAGGCCAAATATAAACAGGTGTTAGGAATTTAATTTTACATGTCTTGCATTAACAAATATAATCAAATGTACAGAAAAATAATTTCTTTTAGTCAGTCTCATTTTCACATGCATATACTGATAACGGTAAAACTTTTCACTATTTTTCATGTACTTCTCCATATACTTACTAATGTCCATATAGAGCAATCACAATGGTTGCTCTAAAAAGACTTTAAATATTTAGGATAAGTATTTCTATGCCTTAGAGCTATTTGTTTGAATGAACAATTGCAAAATCTACTGATGTACTGGATGCAATAATAATTATTATCACTATCATATATATTCCACATAATTATTTCAGACATTGTTCTCTCTCTATATATATGTATATACACATTGTACAAACATGTACATATTATATATGTCTCTGTAGAGATATAAATGTTCATAACATATATTTTATTTCCTTCAAATATCTTTTACATAATAAAGTAATACAGGTTACACACTGGGCTAGCCTAGATTATAATTTAGTTGAGAAAGTCTGTAATTGAAAATGCTACTTTTTTCTTCACCATTTAAAAAGTATTAATAAGAGGCAAAGCCAGGAAAATAAAAGGCTTCCGATGTCTTATCCAGTAGCCACAATTACCTCATCTTTTAAAAATGCTCATAGTATGAATTTTCAATCAACTGGTAGAAATAAGCCTCTGTTAGAAGCCAAAATATGTTATCATTTGAATAGTTGCCATTCATTGATTTCAAATAAGGAATCAATTATGCTTATGCTTATTTATATTTCATGTCTTTTTATTTATTACTAATCCTATAATTTGAGCTTAATTAATCCTTATAAATATCCACTACATAAATTTTTGATTAATATTAATGGGTTCTGATTTTCAATGCCTAATGCCTCCTTATCACATTTAAGTTTGTTGGTGCCACCACATACTCATGACATAAAAGTGTCATCTATAATAGTGAATAACAATTTGGTTTCATCATATTAAGATATAATTTATAACAGGTTTTATTTTAAATGTATGAGAATCTAAATATATCATAAATTAACAAATTAATAACTTAAAACTACAATATAAAGAGAGCTCAGCATTTTTATAATGCAAGCACATTGTGTACACACCGTCCTTGAACATCATTCCAATCTCTCAGAAGCCTTTCATTTTCTTTTTGCAGGTGCTCATTTTTGGCTTGATTTTCTGCGATGGTGTCCAGGCAGTAACAAATAAGTTCTCTAATGACCTCAGCTGGGCTTTCAACTTTCTCTAGGTTGAAGGAACCAAGTCTGAACTAAAATGAAAGGAAAACATGGTTAGTTCTGGGATATTATCAAGATTCAATAGTCCAGTTTTAAATATACATAATTTCTTCTGAGGGGGAAAAAAGGTAAGATTTAAAACAGTGTATTTACCAGAGACAAATGCAGTGAAGAAAAAACCCTGAGCTACTTCCTAAAGTTTCTTACTAAAGTTTATCATACAAATCAACATGCAGCCTAAGAATAATTTTTATAGGTGGTAAGTCCTTATCCCACCTCCTAGCAGAAAAGAAAGCAACATAAATACAATGTAGCATCTACCATCTGGTTGATCAAGCCTAATTTTAAGTATCTCTGGTCACAATTATAAAAAGAATTATACATAAGCATTTTTAACTCTAATTTCTGTTAATACAAATGGTAAAATGAAATAAGTGAATATAATCTATTACAGAAGAAAAATCAAAATTTTGGTAATATCTAAATGAAAGGTAGAGTTTCAGGAAACTGATAACCACACGGTAATTATTCCTTTATCTAAAGACTATAATTAATTATAAGTTACCAATAATAAAGTTAAGTGCCAACCTTGAATACATTTGCATATAAGTAAGACTCTTAAAAATATTTAAATTCCTCTAGTAGGGGGCACTATAAAATAAAATAGTGTAAGATAGTTTTAGTTATAGAATTTTGAAGGTAACACAAGTACTTGCCATGTGGCTGATAAGGATGCTGAAATACAGTGATTAATAATAATTATAATTTTCCTTAATACTAAAATTAGAATTGTAGCAGGTAATAAAAAAATAATACTTATTATTATTACACAGCTACCACATCTTGTGGTAGAAGTATAATTCAAGCATAGCACAAATATAAACTCATCTAATTTTCACCATAAAGGAAATATTATTATATCCATATTATAGATTAGAAAATTGAGGTTCAGTTATCCAACCTATCAAAGGGATAAAGTCAAGATCCTGTTATGTTAGGCTATTATGCTGTTTCCTGATATAAGAAGGTATCCTAACTAGACAACTAATGAGGGTAAGAATTAGGTTGAGAGTCTACACTTAATTCTGAAGACAGATTCTAGTAGCATTGAGTGAATAGCAAAATGAGGGTTTTTTGTTTGCTTGTTTTGGGTTTTTATTTTTTGCTTTCTAGGTCACAAATTTCTATTACGACATTTATCCAATAAGAACATTTTCAAAAGGTATTGCTTTTAAAAGAATATTTCTATAAATATGTTATATATAGATTGAGAAATATTTAACAGTGGCTAAGGATTCTGAGACAAATCCCTATCAGGCAGTTTATAAATAAAACTACAAGTCACTGAAGTAGAAATCCACTGTGGCATTTTACAAATCATTTCAGTTAATTCCTTTAATTTAGTATTATTTGGACATATAACCCCAGGAAGTTAATTTCTCTGGGTGAATTATGTTTGCTAATTTACTGTAAATCTTCAAATAAAAAACATGGGTAGAAGATTATTTAACATTACAGACATCCTGCCAAAAGGCTCAAATACTGACCATTTCTAGGCTGAGAAATATTTATTTACATTTGCTTAAAATGTAAAGGAAAATCACAGATATTTATATTCTTTGATATTATAAACACATTTTAGAAGATTGAATATTACTCTTCTAGCCACAAAGAAATTGTGTATGTATTTGTATATGAGGCTTTTTTTTTACTGAAATCCAAGCAGGTTACACTGTCTGTTTAATTCTTTCATTTGTTTTATCTCACCTCTTCCTGTCTCTTAACAAAAGGGAAACCAGTTAAAGAAAAATCTTTATTTCAATGCATATACCCAGTTGTATTAGACTCATCTATTTGTCTTAAATTAAACAATTTATGCAATACTTAACAAAAAGGACTTGGAAGAATTATAAAAAATTTATTCAACTGAAATTATTTCAAGCTATTTGTCACATTTGATTTATTTATTTCTTTTACACTTAGAATCAAACAGCCAAAAGCATTTGCAGTTTTCTCATAAAATGAAACATGAGTCCATTTAACAAGCACGTGTTTAAATAAGAAAGTTTTATCTATGTAAAGAATAAATAAGTTGAAAGTAAATTTGAACATTTACCTTTAGAAGCTTCTCTAAGTATAACACATACAAAGTTAAAGACAAAGGTCAGCTATAGAATATTACTTTTTTGAGTCGACACAAAGAAGGAGAAAAATTAAGCTTATTTTATTTTTAGACAACAGATTACATTATCAGCAACACATGAACCCACAAAGTGATTTCGTATTCTCTCATTATCACAATTGTCAGGCAGCATTGACAAAGATGGACATTTTTAGAAAGAAAGAATTTTTCATCACTTGAAAGTTTCAAAATGTCAAACGGATAAAGAATTCATACCACACCTTGATCCTGAATAAAGTAATCATAAAATACAAATGCAAAGATAAACACAAGTCCAGCCCTCAACACTTCTATCTTAGATGACAAAGAAGGGACTAATTCTAAATCACTAATAACAACTTTCAAGAGAATTCAAAAGAATTCTTGAATCTTCTTTTTAGCTATTTATTATAAATAAACTGTCATTTCTTCTTAAGAGTAAGCAATTATTTTTTTTCCAATTATTTTCATCAGTCTCTAATTCTTTAATAGGTATAAATATTTGTTACTCCAAACAATAAAAATAAACTAGAAGTATCTAGAAACTTAATTGAAGAAAAGGATTTTACTTGAAATTGTCAGATTAAACTTTCTTTTTTTAAATTCTCAAATGTATAAATGACTCTGCTGGAGCCTTCCGCCTGTACACGCAGGCTTCGGAAGCCCTGTTGGAAGCACTCCTTCACTTCCACTGCTGCTGTTCCAGCCTGTCCACACCGTTACAGATGCACTGAACTTCAGTAAGAGCCTCGTATCTGGGCTAATGAATTGAGGGGCATAACACATTTCTGTGCTCTGCCTCTACATCCAGCCCATCCTTACACTGTCCCTCAGCAAAAAAAAAGTGGCAACTTCAGTATCATTTGTAAAGCTGGAAAATTCCCACAAAAGCTATATTGTAATGTTGTGTCAATTTTTAATTTTTTTACTCTAGTTTCTTTTTTGACATGTGGGGCCATTAGCACAACTGTTCTTTATTAGCTCTGTCATTTCAAAATAATCTACAATATAAAATCATGACTTCAAATGGTAGAGCAGAGTCAGCAACCACAAATTAAAGACATTTTGAGAGCAGATCTCTTTGGTTAGAGACATGGACAAAAAAGGTTTCTTTTTGTAGTAAGTTCTCGATCTTATTGAGAATTCAAAGTACATAGACCTGTGCTAAGTACATCAGTCTATAATCTTTTAAAATTTTCAGCCAATCTCTTCATTGTTCTATATAAAAAAGTTGAGAACAATTAACTTTTTAAATATTAATGATAATCATAGTGGGCTGTACTAATTGACTCCTAATGGTTGTCATTCCAGTTGGTAAAACAAATAATTTTAGCATTTTAAATTTAGTCTGCATTTAAAATTCTCAATTTCAGAAAACTTACCCATTTTCTTTGCCCAAGGTTTTATTTATTTTGGATATCTGTCCATCTGTCAATCCGTCAAGTCTAAGATTAAATGCCACATCCTTTTACCCATCACCTCAAAGCCCAGGTCAAGTTCAATAACTTATTTAGCTTACATTGCCCTCCCTATTCTTAATACTTAGGTCTTACATAATTTATCACTGACTTTCATTCTGCTTATGTGTTTCTCTGCTTGTTTCAGAAATGGAGTCTTTGTCTTTAGATTTCAAGCTTATTGACATCAGGGGTCATAGCTTGTATTTCTTCCACAGCCTCCAAAGTATCTTGCACAGCTCTGGATATATATTAGATATTTGATAAAGACTGGAAAACTTATTTATTTGAATGATCCTAATTAATGAGGGACTATAACTATAATGGGGTAAGTAAAGAAAGGAATTTGGACAGTGATTCTGTGAATACAAATTATGAAATGGCAGGTTTATTCCATTAATATAATTTAAACAAAAAGGGCACAATTAAAAATTGCTTAATAGCATTTGATAATGTTATAATATGTAGATTTGAAAAAGAAATTAAACACATTGCTGTATAAAGAACGTATACATGTAAAGTTGTATGCTCAGTTTTCAGGTTCTTTGGTTAACCACGCAGGTTAAGGAGAATGTACAGTGAAGTATACAAAATAAATACTGAATAAATACTATAAATAACATTAATTAATCCCTGGGAAATTATTTGTGGCTACTCTAAGTGTTTCTTGGGAGGGGAGGATTATCAAGGTATGATTTGATATTCTGCTTAGAACATATCAACTAAAGGTTTGAGTTTCAATATATTATCAAAGTAGACTAAATAACCTTGTGGAATTAATCTCCATTACTATCCTGGGAACAGAAATGAAGAACAAAAGGAAAAGGAAGAATAATGGTATTTTAATGTTATTACCAGGCAAATAATGGTCAGATAGGATCTTATTTTTTTTCAATAAGTGCTTTTATATTTATTCATATCAAAGTTTAGTTGTATCTGGATATGTATACACTATTAAAATAAAGTTTATCAATTGCAGTTTACAATGCAGAATATTTTGTTTATTATAGACATATACATAGTTGCAGATCCATAGTTGTGGTAATATATCATTGTAAAATTCTAGTAATATAAAAAATCGGTCAAGTTATATTATAAAAAAGTGACTAAACTCTTATGTTGGCCTAGTTATGTTAATTATCAATCAACTATATATGTACTAAGATCTTTGTACCATGAATTCTTTAGTGACGTTCTGAAATCTTCATTTTAGATTCAAATAAAGAGCATTACAAATGAACCTCCTAAAGCTGAAGTAATATCTCATTTGATAACTGGTCAAATTTATCTTATAAGGTGGCTGGAACAGAAAAAGATAATAATAAGAACTCCTTCTGAAGGGATTAAAAAAAAAAAATCCAGCCAGGCAAAGTGGCTCATATGAGCCACCTGTAATCCTATCACTTTGAGAGGCTGAGGTGGGAGGATCTCTTAAGGCCTGGAGTTTAAGACTAGCCTGAGCAATGAAGGCAGACCCCAACTCTACAAGAGAGGAAAACTAGCCAGGCTTGGTGGTGCATGCTTGTAGTCCCAGCTACTTGGGAGACTGAGGCAGAAGAATCACTTGAGTCCAGGAATTTTAGGTTACAGTGGGCAATGATGGTGCCGCTCCACTATAACCCAGGCAACAGAGCAAGACCCTGTCTCAAGAACAATAAACAAAAAACTATATTTTTATGACGATTAATCTCAGGTTTCCAACTACAATATTTTCTTGCTCAAATTTCTTAGAGCTCACAAAAAATGCACACACATCTCAAGGTGTCTGTATGATAAATAAGACTCTGTATTTTATTTATTTATTTATTCATTCTTATTTCAAAATATTAATTAAGGGAGTACAAGTGTTTATAACATGAATAGCTTAATTCAGGCCTTTTGTTGTGTTCAACAGAATAGTGTTCATTGTACCCAACAGATAAGTTTTAATTCCACATCTACCCTCCTACCCTTCCCCCTTCTTGGTGTCTCAAGTCCTTTATATCACTTTGTGCCCCTGTGTACCCACCTGTTAGCTTCCACTTATCAGTAAGAACATAAGGTGTTTGGTTTTCCATTCCTAAGATACTTCACTTAGGATAATGGTTTCCAATTCCATCCCAAGTTGCTTCCAATGACATTATTTTATTCCTTTTTATGGATGAATAGTACTCCATGGTGTGTGTGTGTGTGTGTGTGTGTGTGTGTGTGTGTGT
>CAUYSK010123509.1:0-42487 GCA_963575035.1 Avahi laniger
ATACTTGTAGTCCCAGCTACTCGGGAGGCTGAGGCAGTAGTAGGATCACTTGAGCCCAGGAGTCTGAGGTTGCTGTGAGCTAGGCTGACGCCACGGCACTCACTCTAGCCAGGGCAACAAAGTGAGACTCTGTCTCAAAAACAAACAAAAAAAAAGAATCACTAAATCCATCAATAGAATAGGAAAGGACCCTTTCCTCAGCCTCTCTCATCATCATAGTCTCAACTGTTTTTAGCAGTGTGTTTTTGTTAGTTATTTTTTTTAAGAATGAGGGAGTTGGTGAGGTTTTGTAGTCAGACAGAGTTCCTAGTACTTTACATAGAGCAGCTGATTTAACTTCTCTAAACTTCAACTTTCTTATCTATAAAACAGGAATTACACCGGGCACGGTGGCTCACACCTGTAATCCTAGCACTCTGGGAGGCCAAGGTGGGTGGATCGCTCAAGGTCAGGAGTTCCAGACCAGCATGAGCAAGAGCGAGACCCTGTCTGTACTAAAAATAGAAAGAAATCATCTGGACAACTAAAAAAAAAAAAATATATATATATATATACACACAGAAAAAATTAGCTGGGCATGGTGGCACATGCCTGTAATCCCAGCTGCTTGGGAGGCTGAGGCAGGATTGCTTGAGCCCAAGAGTTTGAGGTTGCTATGAGCTAGGCTGATGCCATAGCACTCTAGCCCAGGCAACAGAGCCAGACTTTGTCTCAAAAAAAAAAAAAAAAAAAAATAGGAATTGCAATACCTCCCTTGGACAATTTCTAAAGACAAAGGACATTATATAAAGATACATGAAACAAAGCAAGGATAAAAGCAAGGATAAAATAAATATTTGCCAAAAAGAAAAAAATGATTTTTTTTGTCTCCTAGTTCTTGTGGGAGCTTGGTGTTTGTTGGAGTATTTTGGGTCTCAAAACTCTGACCACAGGCGGTGGCTCCTTCCTTCCCTCATATTGCCTAACCCTTGCTGGCCTCTTTGCCACTCCTTGAACGTGCCAAAAACACTCTGCCTCAGGGCCTTTGCATAGCTATTTCTTTTGCCTGGAACTCTTTTCATCCAGGTATCTACATGGCTCACTCCTTCATCTTAGTCATGTTTTTCCTCAAATGATTCTCAGGAAGTTCTTCTCAGAGCTCCTGAATTTACACCCACCTCCAATGCTCTAGGCTTCTTTCTGAGTTGTATTTTTCTCCATAACTCTTATCACCACCACTGCTTTTTTCTTTTATTACTAATGTGGTTGCATCTCTCCTTCCACAAAATGTAAGGGCAGGAATTTTTCACTGCTGTACCCTCAGTGCCTTGCATATTAGAAGTATTCAATACATTCAAGGAATGACTTTGAAAGATCAAATTACAAATTAATCTAAGAAGAGGTGAAACCTGAGAAATAAGACATAAATTAAGAATGGCTGTCTTAAAATATCTGAATACACTGTCTGTACTAGTACTCTGAGATATTATAATTCCCCTCACCTCGCTACTTACTGAGATGTAACTTCTAGAGATTTGCTACAAAATGGAAATAAAAGAAGTAACCTAGTTTGTATTATGGGACCATAAACAACAGTGACTGAAAAAAAAATCATAAACACCAATTAAATCAAATATCTCAATTCCCTGGTAGCCAGCGGCACTCGCTGCTGTAATTTTTGATTCCAGTTCTAGCTTAGACCTAGGACACGACATGCATGAAAAAGACAACTAAATGCCCTCTATTGTTGGAATAGCAAGAATACAATTAGGTGACATGAATACAGCCTCACATCTCTTAGAATTGTCTGATTAGCTGTGACAGCTTCAGATGAGAGAAACAAAAAGGAGCCATATATTCCGAAACAGTTATTAATTGAGGTACATAAGATGGAGCGTGTTCCCTTCAGAACAACAATCTGCTCATGGGGCTCATTTGCACCGGAGTATGGTTATTAGTGACATTTCTGCTCTGCGGACTGTGAGGGCCTTGTCCTCATCAGCTGAGGTCTAGTCTGATAAGAGACAACCAGGAATGAACCGCACATTTAAAGGGATTTGGTATCACCAAAATGTGATGTATAAATGTGATGCCAAGACTCATTCTTGGGCTTTATTACTGATAAAAACAACTCATTGAAAATAAAGTACCCACTTTCTTCATCTGGCAAGTAAAGTTAAATGCACTTCTCTCTCACTGAACTTTGAAAGTCTTTTCACCTGTGTTGTTATTCCTGAATTCCAATATTGTCAAAGTAAGAGTAGATTCTGGGTAATACTGGTTGTGTGTTTGTGACATAGTTTCGACACATTGTTTTCCTAAAGACTGTACCGTAAGGCGGATTGACATATGGTAATCAGAAATCGGACTGGCTATACACTGTTGTCACTATTGATTCAGATTTCTTGGGAAATTGTTAAATGAACAAAGAAAGGTGATGAAAACTGATGAATAGTATGCTGGGACTCAGCCAGGAGGGCAGGGGAGAGAGAGTGCAAAGCAGCAAAAAGTGAACATTACTAATTACTGATTGGATGTCTGCATTAGCTAAAAGTGGTGGGGTGGATGACTAGATGCTTTGTAATGTGGGTGATGCCAGCCTTTGAACAAGTAAGCAAGTCTTTCCTTTGAACATGGCCGTATTTTATTTCATTCTGTTCTTTAGTTTTTGTTAAGGAATGCTCATCTTTTTGTACTGAAATGCCTAGCATATAATACCTGCTCATTAAATGCTTTTTAGTATACTAGGTAGGGGGAATAAGTTCTAGTGTTTTATAGCACTAGAGGGTGACTATAATTAACAACAATTTATTGTATACTTTTGAATAGCTAGAAGAATGGATTTTGACTGTTTCAACATAAAGAAATGATAAATATTTGAGATAATAGATATGCTAATTACACTGATTTGATCATTACACATTGTATTCATGTATTAAAATATCACACTGTATCTTACAAATATGTAAAATTATGTGTCAATTAAAAATAATAATAAAGGCAAAGAAATGAATAAGAAAAAAACAAAAAATATTTTTGAATAGAAATAGTAAAATCTTTCACAACTTTTAACCTTTTCTTAAAAGACCACTTATGAAAATTTTCACACATGCTTGTAAAATTATGTTTTCATGATTTTGTCCTTAATGAGTATAATCCAAATTCCTAAGAAATTCTGTGAGAAATTCACAAGCATAATTTCAAATTTCAATGTGCATCTAAAACCTAAATTTCTAAAATATAATTGTCTGTATTCACTGTCATGGTTGGAAGAAAGGAAAGTATTATTTTTTAACAAATTGATTTAGATAATTTAGATATGAAAAGTGATAAGAGCCTAAATTAGAGGTCAGACAAATAAAGCTAAGATAAAATAGCAGCACTAACTAAGTTTCATGGCTTACTTATGGCTATGCCATGCACTGCGGTAAGTACTTTAACAATAGCAGTTTATTTAAACATCATAACAATGGTTTCAGGTAATTACTCAAACCATTATCTCCAGTTTATAGATGAGGAAATTGAGGCTTTGAGAGGTTAAATAATGTGCTTGACCTTAATTTCCAAGGTCAGACAACTAGCTAGTGATTCAGCTGACATTCAAACTTAGGCAACTGACTCCAGACTCAATGTTCTTCATTGCTGTGTGTATTGCACAAACAAAATCAAATAGAAACATTGGTACATGGAATGATAATTAATGTGTTAGGTCATTTTATTTCAAAGATCCAGGCTATTTGATCTAGAAATTACACAGTAGTTTAAGGTTGGTAATTAAATATTTAAGATATTTTTTATTTCACTGAGAGAAAATGTGTAGCATAAATATAGCTTTACATCATTTAAAAAATTCTCATCAGAGTTGTAATTTTAGGAAAAAAAGGGGCTAAAAAGGATCACATGCTCTTGATCAGTTCTTTGCTGAGATATAAATGTTGCTAAGTGGTGGTCTTTTCTTTCAATCCCACCTCTCCTTTCTACCTTTGAAACTACTGTCTTAGGTGAGAATCTCTTACCTGGGCTATTACAGCAGCCTCCAAGTGTTTTTTCCAAAACCTCAGTTTGTTCCCACTCTGCTGCAAGAAGTATCTTCACAAACCAACCAACAAAAACACTGTATCACTCATTTCCTTATTATGAACAATAATAGTGTTTTTAGTCTTTTACTATAATCATAGACTCCACTGTCAGTCAATTAAACTATGGGCCCCCTCCTAGTAAAGTTAACTTTATACATTACTCAATATTCTCTGATATGATTTACTAGAGATTTCTAAAATTCCATTTCCAGTTTGCCTCTCATCTGATATCCCACCATATTTGTCCCTTCAAATACTCTGCACTCAGGCACCATTAACCTTCCTGCTCTTTCTCATGCTTGGAATATTCTCCAAGTCCTCTTCTAAGTGAACTCTTAATTGTCTGGGACACTATGTTGGAATACAGAAAGACCTTGTGATGTGGCTGTGATAGACAGCCCAGGATTCAAACCTAGTCACATAAGTTTGGGAACACCACTTAGCTGATTAAAATCTCAATTTAAACATTGGTGAAGTGTGGTTGTAATGTTATTTTACTGAAGGTTTATAAAGCTCAAATGAGATAATGAGTATAAAGGGCTGAGCTCTTTATTATAAATGCACGTTTCTATCTTCAATCTCAGGTGAATTATAACCTTCTCTGTGAATACTGACTTGTCACTCACACCTTCAATTCCTAACCCCATCCCCCGTGTCAGTGAGTGGATTTTGGGTTTTCCTCTCTGTGTTCCCCCAAAACTCAGGGATAATATTTAACTGTTCCTTGTCTGTTTTTCCCTCTAGACCAGTAGTTCTTAGCTCAGACTGCATATTTATTTATTTATTTATTTAGAGACAGAGACTCACTCTGTTGCCCTGAGTAGAATGCCTTGGCGTCGGCCCACATCACAGCAACCTCAAACTTCTGGGCTCAAGCAATCCTACTGCCTCAGCCTTCTGAGTAGCTGGGACTACAGGTGTGCACCATGACGTCTGGCTAATTTTTCTACTTTTAGTAGAGAAGGAGTCTCGCTCTAGCTCAGGCTGGTCTCGAACTCCTGAGCTAAAGTGATCCGCCTGCCCCGGCCTCCCAGAGTGCTATGATTACAGGTGTGAGCCACTGCACCCAGCCAAACAGCACATTTAAACAACCTTTGGAGATCTTTAAAAATACCCTTGCTCGGTTCTATTAAATCAGAATCTCTGATCTGATATACAGTGGTGGTTTTTAAAGTTCCCAAAGTGGTTTTTAAGTTCAGGTGTAGACTATAGACTCCTCGAGAGCAGGGTTTCATCAGTGAAGCCCCATCGCCGTCATGGAGTTTGGCACAAAGCGGATGTTCTGTAAGTGCCTATAGAATGAATGAATGAATGCATGCATGCATGATGGCCAGCTACCCAGTGTTTCTGAATATGTGATACATTTGATGAACTTCAACCCATTTGATTATGAAAATGAAGCATTCAAATTTAACATATTCTTAATAAATTTACACTTACACAATGATAATCAATACCTAAACAGAAAAAGAAATGCTTTAAGTTTTCTCAAAATCTAGATATTGCCTCAGACAACTTCCTATCTATGTATTTATATGGTTATCATTTTTCTTTCATTATTTTGGTTTCCAAAGTCATATTAGCGAGGTTGTTTTAACCTATAAATCTCTTAGAGTATGTCTAAATACCTAGAGCTGAAATTTGCCAGTATAAGATTTCCTAGACTGCTATGTAATACTGCTATATAATGCTATTCCTTCTAGCATTTGTTTTGTTGCCTTCCTCTGGAAACGTGTATGTAGATTTCTATTTAACCTGTGTTCAGACCCATCAATAATTGTGTTTTAGCTACAAAAATACACACGGTAGCTTGAGAAAAGAGAAAGCAAGGGACTGATGACATTAAAAGCAATAGCTCTAGTAATTTGTTGAAATTAACTTTTTCCTATAATGGATGACAGTGCTTCTTTTCTGAATCCTAAATGGAAGCTAATATATAACAAACTGTTTTTTTTATATAGTAAATAGTGTGAGAACACCATGACTAGTAAAATCAGCTTTCTTATCTAAATGCAAAAGATAACTTTATTTTCAGTAGGATTTGATTTCAGGATGGCCTCTAGACATTGAGCTGAATGATGGGTAAGGAAAACAGATTCCTATCTTCTCTGATAAACAGGATCATGACTTCATTACCTCAGGTCTGGCCTAGAAATTGAAATGTTATCGGCTTAACAAAAAGAAAGAAAATACATTACAAAAATGTCTCTAACTGTTGAGGAATCTTGGTAGTGGAAATGTATAGGCTGGGTATCTTTGTTGAAATAAAAACAGTTGATTCTGGGACTATATCTAATTTCTGTATAATGTTATTTTCTCTTAGGTAATCAGCTCTGATGTGGGATCTACAGTTTCCTTCTGGCTAATAGACACTGGGCAAAAAATCAAACAGTTTACTGGTTGCCATGGCAACGCAGAAATCAGCACTATGGCCCTTGATGCAAATGAGACACAGCTTTTGACTGGCAGCGCAGATGGTACCATAAAGGTGCGAACACAATGACGCTTTTCCATCCAGATATGAGGGGGCTAAAGCACTATATGAGGAGACATGGCTATAGATATCCTTGTTTTTGCCTTTTTGGTGTTGTAAGAAACGAGATCAGACAAGATAAGAGCTAAATAAGTCAAACTATCTAATAACAAAGCTGCTAGGAAAATAAATCTCTGGAAAAATGAATAAATTATTTTTCTGAATAAATTATTTAGAATAAAAATAAACATGGCTTATTTATTTCAGAAAGCTCCATTTTCAGTGTACTGAATAGGGGACTACTTTGGGGTGTAAGATTCTTGGACAATTTTTATATGCTTTGGCTAATATCTCCAGTTTTCTTTTTCTAAGTTGATTAAATGAGAGATAAGGGCAAATTAAGTAAACTTTAAAGAATGGCGTAGATGCAAATTTTTCAGAAAATAAATATTTAAAAGAAAACCTATTTTGTAATTTGAATTTTTGTTATGCACAGGTGAGATAGTGAAGAAGAATAGTTGAAAGAACAATGATAATCTTATTTATTTTCCAGCCTAAACCTAAACTACTCTATGCTTCTAATTTTCTTTCTTTCTTTTTTTTTTTTTTTGAGACAGAGTCTCACTGTGTTGCCTGGGCCAGAGTGCCGTGGCATCAGCCTAGCTCACAGCAACCTCAAACTCCTGGGCTCAAGCGATCCTCCTGCTTCAGCCTCCTGAGTAGCTGGGACTACAGGCATGCGCCACCATGCCCAGCTAATTTTTTCTATATATTTTTAGCTGTCCAATTAATTTCTTTCTATTTTTAGTAGAGACAGGGTCTCGCTCTTGCTCAGACTGATTTTGAACTCCTGAGCTCAAACAATCCACCCGCCTTGGCCTCCCAGAGAGCTCGGATTATAGGCGTGAGCCATCGCGCCCGGCCTCTAATTTTCTTATTTTGTAACTTTTATTCATTTCTTATGGGAGGAAGGTGCTATTTTGGTTTGCAAAATTATCAACTTTTCATGCAAACCTAGATACTTGCTCTTTGAGCCCATGCCACCCTGTGAATCTTCTCTGTTCCCCTAAGCCCCAATAGTAATGACAGTCTTTAATTAGGGATGGCTTATTCCACTCTGAGGCAACAGAAGGCAGTTTCCTGAATAAACTTTAAATAGTTCTCAAACATGTCATAACTGGGGTTAGAAAGGTATTTGACTACTGTCTGTGGTGTGGCGTATGATACATTCAGTTAAACTGAAGGGAAGGGTGACAGAAAGCTCCCTGAATAAGTAGGTAGAACATCCTAGCAGTAGAGAACAAGTATTCAGAGGGATGCCAGGGTGGCAACAATTACTGTGAGAGAGGTGCTAGGCTATGGTGGGTGAAGTGAGAATCTCTGGAAATCAGTAGAACTTGGCCTCTGGGAAGGTGAATGGAATGAGGTGTGGAATGGAAACTTGGGTTTCAGGAAGGTAATCTCTTTCACAGGAGAGCTACTAAGATGTGTGAAGGTACCGACACAACCCAAATCCCAGTAGTTAAGGTTAAATAAAAGACTAACTGGAACTGGAGTATTAGACAGTGGTTTAGGCAAAAGAAACAAGCCAGTATCTCGTTTACTAGTCCTGAATATGAGACTGAACTAAACAATGAAGCCAGTGCATTAGGTTCCATTTATCTCCATTTTGGAAAGTATCTGAATATAGAGTCCAGGGTAAGGGAGATCTTGTAGATGTTGCCAAAATGGTGCCAACTACAGGACTTAGTAGGATATGGGGGCAGTCAGATCTTTGCAATACCTATTTGTGGAAATTATTTCAGGTGGACTTGGTAATAGCCATGTTTAGAAGAGAACAAAGTGATATGGTGAAGAATATGTACACCCCTCAAGTCTCAACTCAAGCTTTGACATCTTAGAAGTTAATGTGAATTTAGTAGTATAATCACCGCTTTTGAAGGTGCATTTATCTTTATCAAAATAGCACAACAGAATTCTGAATCTGGCACTTCTCTGTAGGACACATAAATCAGGGTTGAGCTGCTCTGGCCATACTCTATGAAGAAATAAGAATGAATGACATTTCCCAATCTCATTTATAATTTAGAATCCCAAACCAGTACCTATGTAATCAAAGACTTAAAGTTTTCTTTCTATTTATCATGGCTCTGAAGGGTCTGTTTTTAAATTAATTCACATTTTGAATAATTAATGTATGCACACAATAAAATTTTTGAAATATAAAGTAGATATACAGTGAAAAGAAAGTCTCTTTCTCACTTCCGTTCCCTGCTCTTCCCCTGAGGTTACCACTGTTACAGGTTTCCTGTGCATCCCTCCAGCCCATGAGTACCATTTGTTTCTTGATGGCAGTCCACTATACAATGCTGTTCTGCATTTTGCATTTTTCTCTCTTGGACATTGATTCATATGAATAAATACAATAAGAACAATGTTAGTTATTTTTTATTGCATGTTTACTATGCACCAGGCACTGTTCTAAGCACTTTATACACACACGGACACACACACACACATATACACACACATCCATAAGGTTGGCACTACTATTATCATAATTTTACAGATGATGAAAGTGAAATCCAAAGAGAGAAGGCAATTTACTAAAGGTTCCATAGCTAGTTGAGTTTTGACAGAGTCTAGAAATATGGAGATGATTCATTTTTCTTAATGGCTATATTATATGCTACTGCATAGATACTTCATATTCTGATTGTTCAGACCCTTACTAATAAGCAATTAGACTGGTCCCAATATTTATCTTTTGTAAACAATGCTGCAAGAATATGCTTGAAAAATGTCATTTCACACATATGAGTGTATTTGTAGAAAAATTTCCTAGAAATTGAATTTTTAAGTCAAAGGGTGTATGCATTTTAATTTTGATGGATTGTGCCAATTTGCCCTCTGTGCACAATGTGCCAATAATGTTTCATTGTAGGGCTTGATTTTAACTGCTGCTGGATGCTGTTCTTAAAGCACGCCCATTGGGCCTGAGTTCTCACTCCACTGCCTCAGTAGGGAAACTAGAACTGCTTAGGTCCCCTTTAGGACTGGGTCTGGCATCCACTATCAACAGGAGGTTTTATTGGCAGAAGATGGGGAACCCAGTACATGGTGACTATATTTTGAGCTCTGTGTCAGATGTTTAATCCTCTAAGCTCCTTGAGGAGCAAGGTTCCTATGTCTCAAATGAGGAAGCAGAAATTTAGAGAGACACACAGTGAAAAACAAGGATTTCAACAGACGCCAACATGTGGTTCTTCTTGATTTTATATTGTCTCTCCTTGAAAAATACATATTAAGTTATAGATGTTTGAATAAATTGTTATTAGAACAAACTGATAGAGTTATAAGTAGACTCTGAGATATGTATAGCCATGCGCCACCTAACAACATTTTGGTCAACAACCAACCAGATACATCAGCACTTACCATTCTGTTACAATTGCCCACAGTATTCAGTACAGTAACATGGTATACAGGTTTGTACCCTTAGAGTCATAACTATACCATATAGCCTAGGTGTGTAGTAGGTTATACCATCTAGATCTGTGTAAGTACATTCTGTGATGTTAACACAATGACAAAATTGCCCAATGATACATTTCTCAGAAGGTGTTCCTGTAGTTAAGTGATGCATGACTTAATTCCCTCACACACCAACTCTGCAGTTAAAACCCCAGAGAACACCAGTTGAGTGTCCTCTGTTTCAATTCAATTCTGACACTATCTACCTAGAGACAGCATCAGATCCCACAGGTTGAGAGCTCAGTCCCACAAGACTGCCCCTTACTTCAGATACCAGTTTTAAACACATGTGATCTTTGCTTCTGAGTGACTGGCTATAAATTAGAGTTCTCAGGACCCCTTCCTTGGGTTCAATTAATTTGCTAGTCAGGCTCACAGAACTCAGGAAAACACTTTGTTTGCATTTATCCATTTATTATAAAGGATATCGCAAAAGATACAGATGAGTGGACAGATGGAAGAGATGCATAAGGCAAGGTGTGTGGGAAAGAATATGGCTTTTCTGTGCTGGGCATGCTACCCTCCAGCAACCTCTGTGTGTGCTACCCAGAAGCTCTCCAAACGCTGTCCTTTGGGTTTTTATGGAGCCTTCATTGCATAAGCATGATTTATTCCATCATTGGCTACTGGAGATCAACTCGACTTTCAGACCCTCCACCCTCCCTGGAAGTTGAGGGGTGGGGTTGAAAATTCTTTTCTAATCATGTTTTGGTCTTTCCTGTGACCAACCCCCTCTCTGAGACTATCTAAAAGTCCCCAGTCACCAGTGATGTCATTTCCATACAGAAGACCCTCTTATCACTCTGGAGATCCCAAGGGTTTTAGGAGCTGTGTGCCAGGAAATGGGAATGAAGACCCAATATATATATATATATATATATATACACACACACACACACACACACACACACACACACATATATACACATATATGTACACATATATTTACTACTATATAAACATAAAAAGAGTAAATATATAAACTACTATATATTTATACTACTATATATACTATCATATATATACTGCTATATATTTACTACTATATGTATATAAGAGTAGTAAATATAATGACTAAATTTAAATGATGAGAGGGCTTTCTTTAATTAGTACAGATCCTAAGTGAATCAACCCTAGTTCAGAAAATAAACACAAAAGTTTAAAATAATTCTGTTACACAATATTATTTTGCACATTGAAGAAAACATAGAAAGACATTTTCTCTTTCTATCTCTAAGGCAGTTTTAATTTTTCTTTTCAAGATATGGGACTTCAATGGATATTGTCACCACACATTAAATGTTGGGCAAGATGGAGCTGTGGATATTTCACAGATCCTGGTTCTTAAGAAGACGATACTGGTTACAGGCTGGGAGAGGTATGATTATGCTTCATGCAAAACTGCAGGAAGGTAAAAGGAGAATGTTTTCATCTGAATTAAAATCTAAAAGAAAAAAGAACATAGAAATATTAAGTGATTCTGGGTCATTAAATGGCTGGTGACCTAGGTGAGTGATACTATAGCTGGAATTGGCTGAATGCTTAGTGAATAAAATATAAGATCACATAGCTTAAGTGGCTTTGAGAAGTGTTATAGTGCTATCTTCTCCTGGTTTTGGGAATTTGAATGTCTTTTTCTTTAACCATTTCAGATGGGGATGTAATACTACTTCCTGAGTTCCAAAAGTTGCCTAAATTTTATAGTCAATAAATTCTTAACATGTAGATTACATTACTTCAGCTGTAAAGGAAGCTCACTGCTTCCTTTCTTGTGACTTATTTCCAATTGCATCACAAGAGGAAAATAGCCCACCTAGTTCCGGTGTGAACACCTCCTTTGTATTGGTGCAGAAAAGGGCTTTTCACAAGCAGGTTACTCTTCTCAAGGAGCAACTCTTCCATTACATTATAAGGAAAATTACTTTTCTTTTCTTTTTTCCTGAGAGAACTAAGGGATCATAAACAGGGCCTTTTCTATGGAATTGTACAAGCACTAGGAAAATTAAAGTGTGATATGTTTTGAAAATATGTTGTCCGTAAATGTAACAGTTCACAAAGTATTGCTGTAATGGGTAATTTACCCAACATTATTCACTATAGAATTGTTATTGTAATAGTTTGAATCTAGGATTAAATCACATTTTATACCTAGACAACCAGTAGTATATATTTGGGGATTTTTATTAGTCATAGGAAAGACTTTTCTTCTAATGCAAATGTGCATATACAGACTAACAAACACAATACTCCACACTTCTTCATGTTCGAGGGTAGTTTGACAATAAGAAAGAAAGCATAGTCCAGATTATTCTATTTGATAGGAACTAATTCAATCACCCTTACCTTTGAAGGACAAGACTTCACATCTCTGAGAGCAATCATGATCCATTATCTGCTCACAACCACTCCAACACTCTATGATCTAATGATTTCTACAATTAGGCTGTGGCAAGGAATAAGTTTAATTCTCTAATATCATGGCAGGGTAAATGTGTGATATCTAACTGATTCAATTTAAATTTTAAACATAACAAAAAGGAATTAAAAAAATTAATCAGTTTAATTTAAAACTTGGCCATATCTTTTTCTTTATTTTTAGATATCCATACTTAAAAATTAGGATCAAATAAAAGATTTTTTGATTGCTTACAAAAGGAAATTTAAACAATTAGATGTATACAGTCACATAAAAGTGGTTTAAAGTAACATCTGATGTTCTCATCTATGTTGGTGGGTGGTCACTTTCTATAATTTGGGTAGGACACTTTGGGAAAACTGGAATGAAAGTAAAGAAAGCTATCATTCTTCCCATCTTCCTGCATTTTTTCCATCTTCCTCAAGATTGTCAGGACTTAAATACCTTAGTTGAAATTGAAAATTGAATTAATACATTCTCAGTTATACTATTCCATTTTTATATTGGTAGATTTAAAAATTATATTCTCTAAGTCAGAGGCTTTATATCCTTTTTTTTACCAGAAGGCATTTAACTAAAGAGGCAAGAGAGCAGGTAAGTCTTTAGTTATGGTTTGCAGAGGATGGACCATTAAGCCAAGTCCTTCACAGTTTGGTGACTAGAGAAGAAATAACTGGAAGATTGACAGTTATCTTATTTAGCTTTCTTGAAAACACAGAGAGATGCTGTGAGGTGAAGTTGCATTTTTAACTTCAGGCTGTATCTAAATACAAAGATTGGTTCAACAATTTTTCCCAGGATGGAATAGAAATTACATTTACTGAGTGAGGTACCTAAAGTGCCATCCAATTTATTTTATTTTTAGTGCTGTGTAGCATTAGGCTGTTTACACATATTATGTAATTTAATCCTTAGCTTCATTTTGGAAGGTAGGCAGTGTTTTATACATACCTCAAATCTCTATCTTCAGCTGTTGTCTCTCTAAACTCACTTACCCATTTGCTGGCTGGCCATGTCTTATTGCAGTCCCAAATTCAGCATGTTCTAAACTAAAATCATTATTTATTTTCCTCTCCAAAACCCACTACTCTCAGATTTGGAGCTTCAGTTAATTGTCATAGACCTGGATATCCACCTTGGTTCTTCCTTTCACAACTTTACAACCAAGTAGCCACAAAGTCTTATCTGTCTGATATCCTAAATATTTCTCAAACCTGCTCCCATAAGTACCACAGCCACATTATTCAGAGCATCGTTTCTATTTGAATGAATGCCACGGTCTTCTAATTTGTACTTTCTTCTAGTAATGCCCACCTGTCACCCCTTAAAGAGATTCTATACATTTTAGCTACAATGATTTCTTTCTACAGTGAATTCTATGCTACCTCCTTATTTAAAACCTGTCGGAGTGTCTACAAAATAAATCTGAACTCCTTCTGGCCTGGACCTATTTATTCTCTAGTTTCATTTTCACCCATTTTTGTATATGTTCTAAATTCTATCACATAGCAGCCTGTTGTCAGTATGTTCCCAAACAAACTATACCATTTTACACCCTGATGACTTTATTCTCTCCCTTTACCTAGAAATCCCTCTCCAATTTTTTTTTTTCATATGGCTTACGTTTATTCCTAATTCAGGGCTCTTTCAGGTATCCTCTCCATCAGGACATTTCTCTTAACTCACAGGATAGAAGTGGGCCCCCCTTTTGTCTGTGCCCTCTCTAGTTCCTTGCATTTTATTTAACACAGGTACACCTATGAATGTATGTATATGTGTATGTATGTGCATATATGAGGCATATATATATGTTTATTAGATGCTCAGTGGTATATGTTGAATGATTTAATAATGTTTGTAGGATAGACAGAGAAACTGAAGATTAGGGAAATTAATTACCTATGGTCACATTCCTAGTCAGAGGCAAGAAGCATAGACAGTAAAGTCTATTCTCTCTTCACAATGTCTAAGAAGTCTAAGAGTCATCGACCCTTTCTTACAAGGCAGGATACTGAGGCTTGGAGAGGTTGGGTAGTTTTGCCAAGGCTATAAAGCCAGTAGGCGGCTGAGTTAGAATTCTATGTCAAAGTCTATGCTCTTTTCATCACTGCCTTGTGGACTGGGTGCAAATGGAGTCATAAAATCATGAGAAAGCAATTATATTTTTTAAACAAATAATTGAGTAGGTTGATCATTCCAGTCAAAGCTTATAAATCACTTTTGTACATATAAATAAGCACACACACATATACACACAAACACGTGTTAGCAACCCAATGATTTAGCTTATTGTATTTTTTCACCTTTCCTTCCCACCAATATTTTAAAACTATACCAAGGTTGAAAGCACTGAGTCAGGAACTATGGTAGACTGAATGTGAAAAATCATGATTCCTGTTGTCAAGGGAATCACATTTTATTTGACGAGTCAACACACACACGGTGGGAAATGGCAAGCACCATTGTTTAGCCCTAAGCAAAATAAATTAGAGATCCCATGTCGGAATACATATTTAGGAATTCATATTTAGAAATATGGTCATTCATATCTAGAGAATTTTTCTGTTAGAAAAAGAGAAGCCTCAATTTCAGAACTCTTAGAAATGTTTCTTGTCATTTTAATGTACTTGGAGACAAAGCTGTGAATTGACATAGGGTCAATTTGAAAATATCTGGTTGAATTCTTGGCCATATTTACACTGGCAAAATTAAATGAATACATAATCAGTTAGCTTTGCATTTTTTCAAAGTAAACATGTAATATGTGTAGTTCTAGTAAAATTGAGTATTCTTAATAGCTCAAGATTTTATAAAGTATCAAAATTCTATGATTTTATACTTATAACTCCCTAAAACATAAGCTCTTAATTTCCCCCACTTTTTCTTTTTTTTCATAGAGTAGAAATCTGTATCTTTTTCCCTAGCTTTATCAAGGTATAATTGACAAACAAAAATTGTATATGTTTACAGTATACAAGGTAATGTTTTGATATCTGTACACATTGTAAAATGATATGATTAAATCAAGCTAATTAATACATCCATCACCTTATGTACTTATTTGGTTGTTTTGTGAAAAACCTTTGTTTATGAAGATTTTATCTCTTTAAAGCATCTAAATATATACCTATACTAAAAAATAGAAGCTATCATATAATTTGAAATAATTCTGAAAATTTTATCGATAGCAGTATCCTTCACAGAACACTATAAAAAGTAGATGCTCAATATTTCAATAGCTGTTGATAAAATTTGATTTTTTAAATCAATTTTTAAGTGAGATGAGATTAAGGATTTGAAGTTATTCAAGAATGAAACCTATCTATCACAAGATATTAAATTCTTAATAATCTCCTTACTAAGGAGCTATAACCGTATTTGACTCAACTGTTTTCTATTATTAGGATAAGAATCAGAATGAATATTTCCAAAGTTGTGACTTATTCTAGATAAACTATGTTGAAGGTAAGGAGGGGCAAGATTTGTTTGAAATTCAGAAGTAATCTTTAAAGTTAATTTTGTGATTATTTCAGTGTTCAAAATTTGATTCCAGAAATTTAGGTAAATAGGAAAAAGAACCAAAATGAACTGATAGATATTGAACTAATTCTGTGCCTTTGAGGTACTCCTTTGAAGACAAAAAAGCAATGAATTGAAGGGCAGGTATTAAGAGGACTTACTGTAATTGGACTAACAACGTGAACAATCAATCCCTGAGGGAACATGCAGTTGATTGTAATTTGTGTTCTCTCCCAAACAATGTCTACATGATAAATTGTGGGCAAAAAGTGATTTTTCTAGCTCTTTCATCCTAGAAAAAAGGATGGTTTAAATCCTTTTTTTTCTTTTTCTATTTTTTTGTCCTTGACAGGTAAACTAATTTTGTTCTCACAGAATTGGTCATCATATCTAGGTTCTGAATTAGAGATGTGATTCATTTTCACAAGATGACACAATGACTCAGTAGCAGTACTCTTGGGATTTCAAATGTGCAGTGTGAAATGGAGCTAGTAAACTTGTTCAGTGCTGGAAAGAAAAAGCCTCTTGGACTTCAAAATGGCCTTAAAATTGACTCATTCTGAACTTTAATTTTACTTTTGGCAAAAGTATAAACTTAAAAACAGTTATTTTTGAAATGGAAAAAGTAAGAACTACAGTGTAGATTCTTAAGTTATTTTAAGGACAACTGTCATTTCAAATGAAAGTTTCAGGTTAGGTTTTAAGAGCAAGGTGGCAGCTAATTAGTTTTTGACATTTTGACAAAGAAGGTCAAATATCACAAGGGCTACTTGTTATACCATCTTATAAAAAGAATTTTGTGCCTTTGGGTGGTATTCTTTCTCTGCATGTGTCTCGTATAATATTTAATATGAGTATCTTGGCAAAACACATTTGACACTGAATTTTGGCTGAGATATAATAGAAAAGACATAGGATTGACTTCCTGCTTCCCATCCCCACCCACACTCTCCGTCACCAAAGGGTGATCTCTTCAACCAAACTTACCAGCAGGTAAAGAAAAAATTAAGCATATATTCACATAAAACTATTATGAGATTAAACTACAATTTCAAAGATCCAAATTACCTAATTTATATTATCGTGTGAATCTTCACTAATATTATTAAAATAATATTATTGATTATTTTAAAAATAGAATAATTCGTACATTGATTTAGCAAATATTTATTTAAATGCTTATTATGATGTGCTAGGTATTATTCTAAGCATTGCTGATGTAGAAGGAAAAAAACAAAGTCCTTGCTTTCCTAGAGCTTATTTTATGATAGGAGAGACATAAACAAATAAGTATAGAACACAATATCATGCAATTATTAAGTGTTATGAAGAAAAATGAAGTAGGGTGAGGGGTGAGAGACTCACAGGAGAGTCTTGAGATAGAGTGGTCAGGGAAGGCTTACCTGAGGAAGTGACATTTAAGCAGAGAATTTTTCCTTCATTCATTTGACAGGTATTTATTGAACACTTAATATGTGTAGGTCACTATGCTTGCTACTGTGAGGCTACAGAATAAGACAATCCCCGGTTTCTAAGAATTTACAATGTAGCCGAGGAGCTGAAACTATATAACATTAAATGTTATCAGTAAAATGTGAAAGATACAAGAGGTCAGAAGAGGGCACTATTTCTTTCTATCCCAGTCGTTAAGGAAGCCTACTAGAATAAGATGAGCTCTAGAGAATAGGATAGGCATGTCGCTAGGCAGATTGGATCTGGCATGTGCAAAGAAATCCACAGAGGTATGGAAAAGCATGCCAGGAGTGAAAACAAAGCAGCTAGAAAAGTAAGGGGTGCAGAGAGAACAATAAGAATATCGTTTGGGTTGGATAAGAAGGGGTGCTTCAGAAACGTAGCCCTTGAATACCTTTAACAGTTCAAAACAGCTGCTACAAGAAATTGATTTGAAACTTTGTATTTTATTTCCAAAACTCAGGCAAACTTTGCATTCTATTGCATTAATTCATCTATCTTTATTTTAATAGAAAAATATTTCGTCAAGTTTTGGGGGTAGAATTAACACTTAAGGTATTCTATATTTACAGTGTGGCTTTGAGTGTCCTGTAATATTTAGTCATATGTTCACATATAACTTTGAAAAGCAATTATTGAAGAATAAAAATAAATAGTTATTTTAAAAATGCATTATATTATGTGCACGTATAATGGTAACATTCATCGAGTGTTAGACAGGTGGGAGGGGGCGAGGGGATGGGTATATTTACAGCTAATGGATGTGGTGCACACTGTCTGGGGATGGACATGCTTGTAGCTCTGACTCAGGTGGGGCAAACGCAATATATGTAACCTAAACATTTGTACCCCTGTAATATTCTGAAATAAAAAAATGTGCATTAGACCTATATATTATTGGGTCTTGAATAGCAGGCCCACATATTTGAATTTTATAATGTAGGAAATGGAAAACTGGTAAATGTTTTTATTTATTTTTTTATTTCAAAGTATTATGGGGGTCCAAATATTTTTGGTTACACGGATCTTTTTTTTTTTTTTCTTTTTTTGAGACAGAGTCTCATTTTGTTGCCTGAGCTAGAGTGCAGTGGCATCATCAGAGGTCACTGCAATCTGGAACTCCTGGACTCAAGCAATCCTCTTGCCTCAGCCTCCTGAGTGACTGGGACTACAGGCAGGTGCTAACACACACACCTAATTTTTTCTAATTTTAGTAGAACAGCATCTCACTCTTGCTCAGGATGACCTTGATCTCCTGACATCAACTAATCCTCCTGCTTTGACTTTCCAGAGTGCTAGTATTACAGGCATGAGCACCGTACCCGGCCCATGGATCACTTTTCTAACGTTTGAGTCATGGTTATAAGTGTGCCTGTCACACAGATAGTGCTCATTGTACCTGTTAGGTATGTTTTTGCCCATCCTCTCCACTCCCATTCCCTCTGCTTGATATCCATTGAGATTTATTTCCCTCTATGCATATGCGTGCTCATTGGTTAGTTCCAATTTAATAGTGAGTACATGTGGTGTTCGTTTTTTCATTCTTTAGATACTTCACTTCAGGTAACGGTCTCCAGTTCCATCCAATTTGTTGCAAAAGGCATTAAGATCCCCCTTCCTCATGGCTTAGTATTCCGTGATGTACATATACCACATTTTGTTAATCTACACATGAATTGATGGGTACAGGAGTTGATTCCTCATCTTTGCAATTGTGAATTGTGCTGCAATAAACATTCAAGTGCAGGTGTCATTTTGATAAGATAACTTCTTTTCCTTTGGGTAAATTCTCAGTAGAGGTATTGCTGGATCAAATGGTAGGCCTACTGTTAGTTCTTTGAGGTATCTCTTCCATCTCTTTTATGTTTTCCATTGAAGTTGAACTAACTTTCAGTCCCACCAACAATGTAGAAGCATTCCTTTCTCTCTTCATTCATGTCAGCATCTATCGTTCTTTGGCTTTTTAGGAATAGCCATTCTGACAGGAGTAATGTGATATTTCATTATGGTTTTAACTAGCATTTACTTGATGATTAGTGACATTGAGCATTTCTTCCTATGTTTATTGGTCATTTGTCTATCTTTCTTTGAAAAGCTCTGTTCATGTCTTTTGTCCACTTTTTGATGGGGTTGTTTGACTTTTCTTACTAATTTTTTTGAGTTCTTTGTAGATTGTGGTTACTAGTCCTTTATTGGATGTATAGCTTGTAAACATTTTCTCCCATTCTGTAGGTTGTCTATTTGTTCTGTTGATTTTTTCCTTGGCTGTGCAGAAGCTTTTTAATGTAATCAAGTCCCATTTATTTATTTTTGTTGTTGCTATGATTGTTATTGGGGTCTTTTTCATAAATTCTTTGCCTAGGCTGATATCTAGAAGAGTTTTTCCAACATTTTCTTCTAGTATTCTTATGGTTTTATGCCGTAAATTTAAGTCTTTTATCCATTTTAAATTAATTTTTGTGACCGGTGAGAGATGTGGACCCTATTTCATTCTTCTGCATGTGGTTATGCAATTTTCCCAACACCATTTATTGAATAGGGATTCTTTTCCCTAGTGCATGTAACTGTCTGCTTTGTCAAAGATCAGTTGGCTGTATGTGGATGGTTTTATATCTGGGTTCTCTGTTCTGTTCCATTGGTCTATGTCTCTATTTTTTGTTCCAATACCATGCTGTTTTGGTTACTATAGGCTTGTAGTATAGTTTGAAGTCTGGTAATATATGATGCCTCCAGATTTATTCCTTTTACTTAAGATTGCTTTGGCTATTTGGATTCTTTTATGGTTTCAAATGAAGTGTAGAATTATTTTTCTATGTCTGTGAAATATGACACTGGTATTTTAATGGGGATTACATTGAATCTGTAAATCATTTTGGGATGTATGGACATTTTACCAATGTTGATACTATCAATCCATTTGCATGATATGTTTTTTCATTTGCTTGTATCTGTGATTTCCTTCCTCACTGTTTCTTTGTTCTCTTTGTAGAGATCGCTCACCTCTTGCTTAAGTATATTCCCAGGTATTTTACTTTTTTTGTAGCTATCATGAATGGTATTGAGTCTTTGATTTGATTCTGAGCTTGATTGTTATTGGTGTATAGGAATGTTACTGATTTATGTAAATTGTACCCTAAGATTTTGCTGAATTTATTTATCAATTCTAGGAGTCTTTTGTTATAATCTTTGGGGTTTTCTAAATATAAGATCATATCATCAGCAAAAAGCAATAGTTTGACCTTCTCTTTCCTGATTTGGATTCCCTTAATTTTCTTTTCTTGCCCACTTGCTGTGACTGGGACTTTCCCCACTATGTTTACTAGAAGTGGTGACAATGGGCATCCTTGTCTTATTCCAATTCTTAGTGGGAATGTTTCTTCTATGCCTACTTTGTTGAGGGTTTTTATCATGAAAGTGTGTTGAATTTTGTCAAATTCCTTTTCTGCCTCTATTGAGATGATCACATGACCTTTGTTTTTGCTTCTGTTTATGTGATGAATGAATCACATTTATTGATTTACGTATGTTAAACCATCCTTGCATCCCTGGGATGAAGACCACTTGGTCATGGTGAATTATTTATTTATTTTTTCGATGTCCTGTTGAATTCAGTTTGCTAGTATTTTATTGAGGATTTTTGCATATGTATTCATAAGGGATATTGGTCTGCAGTCTTCTTTTTTTGTTGTGTCCTTTTCTGGCTTTGGTATCAAGGTGATACTGGGTTTTTAGAAAGAATTGGGAAGGATTCCCTCCTTCTTGATGTTACGGAATAATTTCTGTGCTATGGGTACCAACTCTTTTTTGTAGGTCTGATAAAATTCAGCTGTGAATCCATCTGGTCTGGGGGCTTTATTTTTGTTGGAAGATTTTTTATTTCTGTTTTAATTTCGTTGTTTGTTATTGGTCTATTCAGGAGTTCTATTTCTTCCTCATTGAGCCTAGGGAAACTGTGTGTTTCTAAGAATTTGTCCATTTCCTCTATGTTTTTGAGTTTATGTGCATAGAGATTTTCATAGCATTTACAGATGACATTTTGTATTTCTGTGGTATCAGTTGTAATATCTCCTTTTTCATTTCTGATTGAGCTTATTAGGGTCCCTTCTCTTCTATTCCTGGTTAATCTAGCAAGAGATCTATCAAATTTGTTTATCATTTCAAAGAATCAACTTTTTGTTTCATTGGTGTTCTGTATTATTTTATTGTTTTCAATTTCATTTAGTTCACTTTGACCTTAGTTATTTCTTTTCTTCTGCTGACTTTGGCTTTGGTTTGCTCTTCCTTTTCTAGTCCCTTGAATATGTCATTAGATTTTTAATTTGTGGTCTTTCTATCTTTTCTTTATAGACAATTAAGGGTATAAATTTTCTCCTTAGGATTGCTTTTGCTGAATCTTGTAGGTTTTGATAGTTTGTGTCCCCTTTGTCATTCAGTTCAAGGAATCTTTTTATTTTCATCTTAATTTCATCATTGATCCAATTATAGTTCAGCAACAGATTGTTTAATTTCCATGACTTTGTGTAAAATTGAGTGTTTCTGTTGATTTCTAGTTTTATTCCACTATGATCTGAGAAGATATATGGTATGATTTTAATTTTTTTTTTTGTATTTTTTGAGCCATGATTTGTGGCTTAAAATATGATCAATCTTAGAGAAGGTTCCATGTGCAGATGAGAAGATTGTACATTCAGTATTTTTTGGGTAAAATGTCCTGTAAATGTCTGTTAGGCCCATTTGTTCTGGAGTCCCATTTATGTCCAATGTTTCTGTATTTATTTTCTGCTTGGATGATCTGTCCAGTTTTGTCACAGGGATGTTGAAGTCCCTGGCAATTGATGGTGAATGTTTGGGCATTAGCCTTATCTTTTATCATGCTGTTTCCTTCCTTTCTGACCTAGAGTGCTTTCGTCATCCAAGTCTTATCTTTCTTTTACGGTCCAGGTAAAATTTCAGCCCTCAACTCAGCTTTCTGTGATTTCTACTCTGGGCTTTCATGGCAGTTGATAAGTACTTCATTAGCACTTACCATATTTTACCTTGCATTTTAGTCATTTTATGCTCATGGCTCTATGTTCTGAGGCATCATGAACAGGGACTTCTTCATAGAAAACAAAAAAATGCTTGTAGAATAAATGGAAGAGTTCCAGAAGAGAATGGTTAATCTAGTAGCAGGATGAAGAATGTACCATACGTGGGTAGACTAGAGGCAGTGAAATTAGTTAGGAGGCTGTTATAATTGTTCAACCATGAGGTAGCAAGCACTGGTAGGATAATTAGAACACTTTTAAAGTGGTGAGAATAGGGAAGAGAAGAGAGAATGAGGGTGAAGACACCTAGCCTATGGTTGCAAATGCTCATTTGAGATGTGGATGCTGTAGATGGAAGGAGAGGCTTAGCATAGGCTGGTGGCCAGTTCAAATCATCAAGTGGAAACAAGGTAATAATGGTGTCCCCAGAATTTAATTTCTATACTCCTCCCTTCCTCACCAGGCATGAAGCATTTCATTCTTTGCTCATCCTGGCCTGTCCTCAAATTCATTAGTAGTGCTTTAAGATACTGATCTCTCTAATACTATTCTTTATTTCTGTTCGAAATGTATCTATCTTATGTCCCATGTATCTGGAATGGCATTTTCCAAACGTATTCCACATGTAGTAGTTCTTCAAGATGCTGTGGGCTCTAAGAGAATGGACTCTGTGGTCAATGTAGTCTGGGAAATCCCACAATGAATGTTAACATGCTAAATGAGAAGCTTTGATGAAAGAAATTTTATTGATTTTATTTAAACCACCAAACATTATTTGTTCATAGCTCCATCCCCCTTTTAATTTTTATTGCTGCAAAACTGTTAGTGGTTTCATTGTATCTATGTGGGGAAACATTGCTTTAGGCTCTTGATGATTGATAACTAATCTGATAAATGGCTATGTGCTTGATATTAATGGTTGGGAAAGAATAATCAACCTTATGATGTTAAATATTTATAATCTACCAGAAAATTAAATTAGAGAATCCAAAAGAAAATTTAGTGTGGAAAGCTCCGTATAGTGGATGATAAGTGGGGATAAAAATTTGAGAAGCATAGTCTTTTAGGCCTCTTGAATCATACCACCCAAGTGGATAATGGCTACTGAAAATCTATATCAATTTTAGATCTACAGCTAAATTCTATGTCCATTTTACTAGGGCTATTACTGTGTTTCGACCCCAGAACTTCAATCAATTTTTCATCCAGTCTGAAGAATGGAAAGGAGGAGTACAGCACCATGATGACATCTTGTGTGCTGCATTTTTACCTCCACAAACTCTTGCTACAGGTGAATTGAATCTTTGCTTGACAACTATTGGTGACAGTTTGGTTTGTTTTGGCTCACTCACTTTTAGAAAGGCCTTTTCTCAACTGCAAAATAAATAGATTTCTTTTTTTTTAATTTATGATAACAATTGTACATATTTATGGGGTACAACATGATGTTTTAGTACATTTATACATTGTGTAACAATCAAATCAAAGTAATTAGCATATTCATCACCATAAACATGTATAATTTTTTAGTGAGGAATACACTCAAAAATCTCTCTTCTAGCTATTTTGAAATATGCAATACATTATTATTACCTCTAGTTATCCTACTGTACAATAAAACACTAGAACTTATTCCTCCTATTTAACTGTAGCTTTGTATCTGCTCATCAATCTCTCATCATTACCCCTTATCTCCTCCCCCACTCCAATCCTCTGGTAATCACTATTTTAGTTTCTACTTGTATGAGAATAACTTTTTAGATTCCAAAAATGAGTGAGATCATGAGGTATTTGTCTTTCTATCTCTAGCTTATTTCACTTAACATGATGCCCTCCAGGTTTATCTATGTTGCTGCAAATGACAGGATTTCATTCTTTTTTATGGCTAAATAGAATTCCATTGTGCATATATACCACATTTTCTTTATCCATTTATCCATTGATGGACATTTAGTTGATTCTAAATGTCTTGGTTATTGTGAATTATGCTATAATAAACATAGGAGGATATATATTTCTTCAGCATACTGATTTCATTTCCTTTGGCTATATACCTAGCAGTGGGATTGCTGGATCCTATAGTAGTGCTATTTTTAATTCCTCGATACTATTTCCCATAAAGTCTATGCTAATTTACATTCCCAGCAGCCATATGTCAGTAAGTGCTCGCTTTTCTCCACATCCTCACAAACACTTGTTATTTTTCAATTTTTTGATAGTAGCCATTCTGACTGGAGTAAAGTTATATCTCATTGTAGTTTGCATTTGCATTTCCCTCATGATTAGTGATGTTGAGCTTTTTTTCATGTACTTGTTAACCACTTTGTATGTCTTTTTTTGAGCAGTGTCTATTCATATCTTTGCCCATTTAAAAATCAAGTTATTTGGTCTTTTTGTTGTTGAGTTGTTTGAGTTTCTTATATATTTTGGATATTAGCCCCTTATCAGAAGCATAGTTTGAAACTTTATTTTCCCATTTTTTAGGTTGTCTCTTTGCTCTCTTAATTTTTGCCCTTGAAAGTGAATATATTTCTTTAAAAAGCAGTTTTTGCTCCTTTTGGTCCTATTTATAAGGCAATACTTTAGTGGTTATGACCATCCTATGCCTGGCTTTATGGTTTCACATCCCGGTTCTACCACTTGCTGCAGTGTAATATTGAACCAGTTATTTAAACTCTAAATCGCAGTTTTCTCTGTTTAATAATATTATTATATTTTGATTTATAGTACAGATTATCCATGCAAAGATTTAACATAGTGCTCAGCACATAATAAGCTCATCAATAAGTATTTTTATTTTTATTGTCCATTTTCCAGGAGTGGCATTAGGGCTATTGGGTGTGAATCACACCTTGATGTCACTTAGATGTTTCATAATAGAAACATATGAATCCTTTGACATAATTTAGACTCAATAATCTTGGTTAGAGACTGTCCTCACAAAGTGTCTACAAACCCAAGCTCTTAAAATGATCCATAGGCATGCTTTGATATGACATACTAAATAGTATAAAAAATTGTTGTATTATTTTTGGCCAAAGAAAACAATTTATAGAGACAGATTACACCATGAAATTTTCAAGTCCATATTTTGACAGCCTATATTTTTTTTTTATGGAACCAAAAATGTCATCAATTAAGAAGAATTAAAACTTATAGGAAAAGAGCCAGGAGATCTATGAAGTGTTACAATATGAGGCTTACTGATCTACTTACATTTGTAGCTCCACTGTTTTCAGGACTTACCTGATCACTCCCTGGTAGGGCCAAATCTGTAGTTGAATTTGCTTTACAAACACTGAAATTCCACCCCTGTAGGGAGGATCACAACGAAATGTGATGGAGAGAATGAACTATAAAGTTGTGTAGTTGTTACTATGAAAATGTCATAAAATACTATTTTATTGGTGGATAGATAATCTTCTCATTTATTCTGATCTCATCCGTACTATGCAAAAATGTTTGATTTAGCATTTTATAAGTAAAGCATTTCAAAATCATAAAGAAGAAGATGGATACTCCCATAGACAGGTGAACTCCATCTCCCTTTGCCAATTTGTGAGTTACACAGGTTGCTCTTTCCAGGACAATACAGAGTTTAGTATGTATTTCTCTTTCCTCTCCCCAAATCACAAGAAAGTCATCATTTGTATTAATGCATCCAAATTCATCTCTTCTCTTTTGATGTTCACTTGCCATTGAAACTCAGTAGGGAGCTGTCCCCACTGAGCCACTGAGAGCAGTGGTCTAGGTATTGCTGCCTTGCTCCTCTTCAGGACAAATTTGGTCAGACTTAGCCTCACTCTTTAGGCTTTTCTCTGTTATCTGTGAAGAGTAGTACCAAAGGACTTTCTGTAGGAAAAATTTTAGGATTGGAGAAAGCAATATTCAATAAAGAATATAAAAGGGAAGAAAGGAGAGAAGATACATGCGTGCATATGCATACACTTCCCCAACCAAGGGATGTGGGGAACAGAACCCAGAAGGACTTGATTTGCTTGCCCTTCCACAATAATAATAATTTAACATTTTTTCGGTGCTTAAAATATGCTTCACTATTCTAGGTACTTTTTATTCTTTGCAACAACCTTATGAAATAAACATAATTATTAACCCTGTATAATAGATGAGAAAATTGTGGCATCAAGTAGAGTTAAATAACATGCCCAAGGTTACACACCTAATAAGTGGCCGAACCAGGACTCAAATTCAAGTAGCTCCACTATTGCTATTGCACAGATTTTCTGGTGATTTATATTTTCTATTCTGGCTTGTGTAGTGGAGTAGTGGAGCTAATTGCAAAACCCTTATTCTGAATACTTACAACTATAAAATAAAAGGAGATAATAGTAATTTCTATGTACCTACCGCACAGGTCATGCTGTGACGATTGTAAGCTCTAAAGTTAATAAAGATATTAGTTATTATTCATGTTTCTAAAAATATAGAGTGCCTACTAAGTGCCAGATTCTGTATAAGATACATTGATAATGACTTCTAATTGCTATTGCACAGATTTTCTGGTGATTTATATTTTCTATTCTGGCTTGTGTAGGGAGTTATGATGGAGAAATTGTGCTGTGGAACAATAGCACAGAGAATGCTCACCATGTCCTTCACCCTGATTACCAGAGGCTGCTAAAATCAAAGTCAGGTAAAAGCAAGTCTGAAACTAAAATAATGTGGCTTAGTCAAACCACAACAGGCCTGGCTGTTTATGCATATACCTGATGCAGCAGGCTTCTAAATTATAGACGATTGGCTATAAGCACAAAGGATTAGGGATATCATTGTCTTGTCAAAGTGACTAAAGAGAGCCTTGAGATTTACTTGGCTTAGCAAATTCTCCATGGTATGCTGTTTCCTCTCTTTATGCTACATCAGGGTTTCTGAATTATTAACAGCAGGGAGCAGGACTCTCATTTGTATCTAGTTTAGTTTTTTTTCCAATAAACCTTGTCAGATTGCCTTTGAGTGAACCTTGGGTACCCCTTGGTAAGAAAATGGGAACTTGTATTCATTTTATAGACTGTTCAGACTCAATCTAGAGTTTGTATTAAATATTATGCCACCTGTAAATCTTAAATTATGTCTTGCTTTAGAAACTTGTGAGGAGCATTAGATGGGAGTATATTGTATTTTATGGGAGTTTAGTAGAGCACATGAATATTTTATACTTAAACAAAATGTCTTGACAATTGCCTTTCACATTTTATTTTAGTTTCCTTAGATACTAAAGATTTTTCCTTAGACTAATTTATTTGGGTAATGAATATGTCATTCCTCATGGCCCAGTGAGGTTCTGTTGTCTCAACTGAATAAGCTCGTGGAGGCTAAATTGAACTTTCGGAAAAGACTGGTCATCAGATGCAGTTTTTTTGTAAAAAGCTGAGGAAGAGCTTTATTCAGAGTAAGAAAATCAACTAAAGAGATTTAGAGGTTACTTGGCTGCAAACATAAAGCTCTGACCTGCTTTATATACAAAGAATTAGCCATTAGGATTCATCTGAACCTTCCATGGAGAGGGTAGAATTCTGCCTCTTCCTCTGTGCTGGACTTCAGAAGACACAGAGAAATAAATGAGAGAAAAGCAAATAAGATCAAATTCCTAAAAGACATGAAAGGCATTTGGATAGATTTCTTGCTTTAAAAATTTTAAGATACTTGAATAGAGATTTTTTATAACTGTGTACAGATTGGTCATAGATTCTAAGATGAATTTCCCCATTTTCATTAGTGTGCCCTAGAGATGATAGCATTAGATAATTGAAGTACTGTTAGGCATGTCCTCTCCAGGGTAACTCAGTAACAAACAGTATTGCTAAAAAATAATCATTTAAATATGTAAAAATTGTCATTAGATCTCTTGTTTATTACCATATTTGCAAGACTAATATTAATGATTAATAAACTGAAAATGCCATGATATTAGAATCACATTTGTCTTAGAGGTATTAGGATCTCTAAGATGTTAGCAGTGACTACAATATGAAATCCCTATTAATTCATATCAAGAGAAAATAGAATGTGTATGGAAAATGCAAAATAAAAGGAAATTAAACAATTCTTCAAGTTGAGGTTGAGGCAGTGAATAGCAGAAAAAGGCTTGGTGGATGTTGACTGGAAGTGCATTGTGAAACTTGATGGAGTCATTGGAGACAGTGATGGAGGTGGGCCTGTTCTTTTCCATAGGCACCAGTTTGAAAAGTAGATGTTTTTAGGACACCTGGCTTTGTTTCCATTACAGATACAGAACCTCAAAAACTTCCCCATGCTGGCAGAAGCCCCTCCACCCACCCTATGGCAGACCAGTCTACCGTGGGAGTCGGCACCTTTCAGATTGACACTGAGGGCAATAATGCTGTTATGAGGCTTTTCTTCCTTAAATCAAGAAAAAACATTGCGGCGACAGGTAAAATACATATTTATGTTTTGCATATAATTGAAAAGGGAGCAAAAAGGAAAGTTCATCTATTTCTGTCTAGGTCTTGTAGAGTTTGCATGTAGCTAACAAGTCAATAGTGGGTCATGGGAGGGCACTGGCAAAGGAAGTTGGGGTTGAGAAGGATGGATCCAGGAGCAGGGGCCAGACTACATCCCACTACTAATTTATCAGGTGCTATGTGTGTCAAGATCAGGGTGAGAAAAATTCTGACAAACTGTTTCATACAGCAAAAATTGAATTGTGGTTCCAGCCATGGCATAAAGAAGTTTTAGTATGGTAGGGGCACAGCAAGCAAGATATATGCCTCCTATTTTTGAGTCAAATCTTAGGTCCACAGATAGCAGAAGAGTGGAGTCTGAGACTGATTGTACAGACGTCCGGTATCAAAATGGGCTGAAAGAAAAGAATGAGGAGCTTGGAGACTGGGAGCAGTAGCAAATTTGAAATAACTGCTGACTCCAGGACAAGAGCTGCCTGTTCTCTGTCTTACTATTATTATTGTTTTTCTTTTTTGGTAGTGCTCTGAGTAGCTTTACCAGCTGTGCATTCTTTCTAAAATAAGTCAGAGTCCTGATCATATCTTTTATTGAGATGTATGTTAACATTGCTGCTACCATATAATTTACTATAGTTATTTGATATTATATAAATGAAATGATCATTTGCTTAATTTTTCCTCTGTTGTCAATGGCAATATTAGCACAGTGTTGATGTAACTACCACCTTCTTAAATAAAAATCTGCTTTTGAGAATAATACATATTTTTTGAATTTTCATCTAAAATAAAAATTATATTTTAAAAGTATTTTTATCTTAACATTAGGAATCTGGACATATATGTCATAATTTGAAAAATAAATAAATATCTGAGCCTTGTTTTCTATGTTCATTTTCCCTATTTAATTTGCAAATAGAAAATCTGCATTATTTTCATATAAAAATTTCCATCATTAAAAATCAATAAGGGTATACCCCCATAGTTTAAAAAACATTGTGGGATATTTAGAATAGACTTTGAAACAGTTAGATTCTAAAACTTTCTATTTTCTAGAACTTACTTATCTTCACAATATGAACTATTATCCTGAAATTACTCTCATATTTTCAATATTAATTTTTCTTAATGTTATTAGTATTCCCAAATTGTTTTCACTGCAGCAGCTACATGTCATTATTTCTACTTTAAACAGATATGATTGTTAATTGGCAGTACATTTGTGAGGCAAGTTGGAACTCATTTACAGATTTATCGAATAATAGGAACCTTGCCACAGAAGAATAATTTAGGTAAAGTGCTTCCACAATGCATATAAAAATGGAAAGTGAAAAGGTTAGTGCTAAGCCTGTTAACCAAAAAAGGGTTCCATAAGGGTTTACATGAATTCTTGATGAAAAAATTTTTAAAAAGACTGTGAATAGAATTCTAAGCATGCTAATAAGCAGAGAAATCAATAGCCATGCTGCTATCATTACATACATGCATCAAAATCTCTGCATGAGAACTTTTACTTTATCATATGTGATCAAAGGCTTATTAGGGAAGATGGATTTATCAGGGCATTGTCATAGTATTAAAATTAATATTTTATATGTTTATTCAAAGAAAAAAATTAATTTTAAATAATCCTACTCTCCCCCAAAAAACCATCAGAATAATGAATGAAGGAAGGGAACTAAATGTAATGGAACATTTAAATATCCTATTTCATTTAATTCTCAACACAAACCAGTGAGGTTTTTATGGGTTCATCTCCATTTTATATTTGAGAGAATCGAAGTGGTGCTGGGAATGGATCTCAGGGCTACTAACTTCTCCAACATCATATGCCTTCCACAGGGCAAGCCACTGAGAGAGTCGTCTCTGGTATATGTTGTTAGAGGTTTCTAATTAGGTTTTCCCCACATATTAGGAGGAGCCAACCTGGTATCATGTGGAGGATCTGGTTAGGTCAGATTCTGGGATACATATAAGAAGCAACTTCTGGCTGAATTTTTGGCTCATAGTGGGGTTGGATCTATCATTATGTCTACTGATAAGATGAATCGATACCTCACCACAGGAGACATTGATGGATGGTTGAAAATCTGGAAGATAGAGGTAAATTGAAAAAAATTTTCACATCACCTTTATTACTTTTGATTGCCTTTCGTTGCAGATAACTATGAATCAGGTCTCATTTGTTTCCTAAATAAGGGAAGAAATGTCCAGTCTGAGTATTTTAAAGAAAACATTTATATGTATTAAGCAGAGACTTATAAATAATTGATATGGAAAAACAGATTTGTCTCAATAATGGAAAACTTTTGTTAATGCAATGTCAAGTCAATCATTCAATTTAGAAATACAACATTGTTAGTAAGATGCAGTAAGAAACTGCAGCATCGTCTGAACATAAATAATTATGATATACCTTATTTCAAATAATAATGTAAAAAAACTAATTTAAATACTAAAGCACTAGTCTTTAAATAAATTCTAAAGCACTAGTCTTTCATCTAACATTACTATCCTGAGTTAGTTCAGGATTTATGTATCAGTGATTATATGCTCAATTTTCTAATAATATAAAATTGTATAATATGTGACTACCTATACGTGGTAAAGTTCTGCTCTATCAAATAACTGACTTTACTGTTTAATTTTTTCCGTCTTCCCTCCCTCCTCCTTTCTTTCCCCTTCCCAGGTAGTCCAATTAGTTAGAAACCTTTTTAAAAAAATGTTAATACCATTTTTCTAGCCTCTATTATTAACTTTTCTTTAGTATTCGGATCAAAGATTATTGTTCCCAAATGTACATTTTTTCATTTCTGAATCAGGCTTTTTTTTTTTTTTAAGTGTTACATCACTGTAATCATTTAATTTTGGGATATTTCCATTCAGGACTACTGTCTTAATTCCAGTAAGAACAAAATCACGCAGGCCCCAGCTCTGATAAGATCATCGCGACCTCATGAGGACCGCATAAGCTCTTTAGAGATGTGTGAGCCGAGTGGCCGTTTACTGATCGTCTCCTCCTCCACGGACTGCAGCATTTGTGTGACTGATGTCTGCAGTGCTTCTGTTTGCATCTTTGGTCAGGTAGAAATACTGCTTCTTTATTATTCTAGTATTTACTTGACATTTAATATGAACTTGGGCTGATTTCCATTTAAATTTCATCAGCTGTTGAATGTTCATTAGTCATGAAAAAACAGACTTACATTTCTGAAGCTGTGGCTCCAGGCGTCTCTTGTCCTGTTTACCATTAAACCATGACCGTTCCATCAAGCGGAGGACACCAGAGACATGGAAAGATGGGGCTCTGTGCAGCTCAAAATATTCTAGTATTTCTGAGAAAAATTTCTCCTCTAAAATAAAATAATTTCTTCAATTTCAAAATTTAATAAAAATTTAATGTGGATAAAATTAACATGTTATAAACAGTGACTATGACTGTTAATTAACAAGGTAAAAATCAAATGTAGAAAATTTTAGAGAAAAACAAAATCCACTTATTCATCATCTGGTTTACTCCTGCCAAATAATGATAGCTAACATTTCCTGAATTTTTCTGTGTATCTGGGGTCCCTGTTCTAAGATTTTTACATGAATTATCTTTTAGTCTTTACAATTGCCCACCCCATAAGGGAGGAACTCTCATTATTTCTATTTTAAAGATAAGAAAACAGAGGCACATAGGGTTCGAATACATTGCCTGAGCTCACAGAAGCTAATACGTGGTAGTTTGACTTTTAATCCAAGCTAGCTCACTCCAGAGCTCATGCTTTTCACCCCTTCCTCCCAGGAAACCAAGTTCTGACTTACCCCTGTCTACGAAATGAAGTGGAAGTGATGGGCATGGAAAAAAGAAAATATTATCTCACATTTTCTGTTTTTTTTTTTTTTTTACTTTCATTTTCATTTTATGGAAACTCTGCTCTTGCTTTCTTTGTGCTTTTGGGAACCAAATACATTTGACTGGTTTTAAAGAGTACCGTTTAAACATGGTGGTGTGAGTCTAAGCAGAAGCCTCAATTTCGTTTGGCCCGCTGGCTTGACTCTATTCAGGAGCCTCCGATGCCAAGCTCATGCTGGGAGAGTATGACAATTGTCTCAATGTTGAAAGACAAGGTTTATTGTTGCTGTATTTGTGAAGGCAGATTGATGATGTCAACCTGTGCTGAAAGAATTCTATACAACCCTTAAGACACAGAGGGTGTTGTCAGAAAATTGTCTGGGGAGGTGGACCCATATTTGGTTGGACAATGTGGGAGTCTCAAAGTAACACTCCAGAGTTGTATCAGCCTTTTTTACTCTATAAATAAGGCAAGTGCTAGACTTTTCCCAGTTAGGAAAAACAGAGGCTAAGTGGGGAACTCAGTTGGGTATATGGGTGGATCTGAGACGGGTGAGACAGGGTGGGACACAGCTGGCAGTCTGGACAGGAAGAAGGCAAAAGCCAGCTTCTGACCGTTGGAAAAGCCCATACACTGCTGACATTGCTCTATGGCCACATGTGTTGCTTCCCTTAGGACCCTTTCTTTACCCATGACCTTTGGGAGCTTGATTATAAATGCCATGAGGTAGTTTTGTTTAGGTTAAATCTGCTGGGTGTTCTATGACCTTCTTCTACCTGAATATTCATATCTTTCCTTAGATTTGGAAAGTTTTCTGTTATTATTTCTTCGAATAAACTTTTTATCCCAAACTCTCTCTCTCTCTACCTCCTCTTTAAGGCCAAACACTCTTAGATTTCCCTTTACAGACTATTTTCTAGATTTTGTAGACATCCTTTATTATTTTTTGTCCTTTTTACTTTTTTGTTTTTCTGACCATGTATTTTTAAACACATTGTCTTCAGGCTCACTACATTTTTCTTCCACTTGATCAATTCTCTTGTTGAGAGACTATGAAGAATCAATCATTCAGTTTTTCAATTGAATTTTTTAGCTATAGAATTTCTGCTTGATTTTTTAAAATTATTTCATTCTCCTTGTTAAATTTCTCTGATAGTCTTCTGAATTCTTTCTCTGTGTCGTCTTGAAGTTCATTGAGCTTCTTCAGAACAGCTATTTTCAACCTTTTGTCTAAAAAGTCACATATCTTTATCACTCTGCGATTGGTCACAGGCACCTTATTTAATTTGTTTGGTGGTCATGTTTTCCTATATATTCTTGATGCTTGTGGATTTTCATCAATGTCTGGGCATTGAAGAGTTAGTTATTTATTCTAATTTTTGCTTGTTTGTATCTGTTCTTCTCTAGAAGGCTTTCCGGATATTCAAAGGGAAGTGAATGTTATGATCTAAGTCTTTGGTCACTGCAACTATAGCAGCAGTGAGAGTGCTCCAAGCCCAGTAATGCTGTGACCCTTGAAGACTCGTGATGGTAGTACCTTAGTGGATTTAAGTAGGGAGAATTGCCTGGATTACCAGGCAGAATCTCTCACTCTCTACCCTCACTCTCTGTGCTGGGCTGCTGGAGATGGGAGAGGAGTGACATGGGTACTCCCTCATGGCCACCACAGGTGTAACTGCACCAGGTCACACCTCATTTTTAAGAAGATGCAAAGAGAGTAATTACAGGCAAAATTCATTGTGGCAATGCTTTAACAGAAGCTTTCTTTTATTTTTATTAAATATACACCTTGCTATTCAGGATTTTAAAGTGAGAATGGCAAAAAAAATTTCATAGTTCATTATTATATGGTCAGGGAATCATTGTTTTGTTCTTATGACTCACCTAATTTTCTGCCTTTATTAAAATTATATAAATCTGTTTCATCTCCCCTATAAGTCTGTAAGCTTCTTGTGGACAGGGATCATGTCTTTTCATCTTTCTGTGAATGCCCCTAGGACTTCAATTAGTAATTTAGCACATGGTAGACACACATAAATGTTTGAAGAAGATAAATTTCATAAAAATTAAATATATTTTCTTTTTTTTTCCAGGAAAAACATTGGCATATTGAAAAATGCCTTTCTCTTCCTAAAAAAGATACTAATTTAATGGAAAGTAAGATTCAAGAGGAAATTCCTTTATTTTCTAAGGAAGAATTATGTTTAGACCCAACAGAAAATTTTCTACTTAAGAAAAGCAACGATGACTCAATATACAGGTAACTAATTTTAAGCATTACCCGGATGTCAACTGGAGTTTAGATAAGACATAGATAAGATTGTAGTCTGTGGAATGTCTAATGATTGCCTCAAATTTCTCCAAAATTTTTGCCATTGGTAGATGTGTGTGGGTGGCTTATATTGCCAGGGCCATATTTGATTCTTATTTCTTGCCTCCATTGAATTCTTGATTTCTATTCAGTGCCCATCTAGTCTTTTATTTCTACTCCATCATAAACCTAATTATGGAAATTAGCCCCTCTCCTCAAAAACAATCTATCTATATATGTGTCTATCTTGGACTGTGTGTCAGATTTTACTCCTGGTTTTGATAAAGCACACAGGAGTTTATAGGACAATAGTTCAAAGAGCTTAACTTTGAATGTCAGACATCACACTCCTTAAGGCTTCTAGACTGCCTGTGTAGTTCAGACATTTCTTTTCTCCACATCACTCTTCTAGATCCCATGCTTACATTCCACTTACTCTCCAGTGCCAGGCAGTTTAGTTTTTTCTTTTGCTTCCTATACTTTTGCTGACCCATACTTTCATAATCTCACCTTCTCTACTAAACAACTATTTTATTGTGAGAAGATGATATAATTTATTGCATTTTCTTTGATACAATTGAGATTTTATCATGTGCATATACTACCTTTTTTAGGTTTACAGAAAAATTGCACAGAAAATACATAAGTTCCCATATACCCCCCATCCCATATACAGTGTCTTGCATAGTATGGTACATTTGTTATAATTGATGAACCAATATTTATACTTTACTCTTAACTAAAGTTAAGTTTACATAAGATTCGCTCTTTGTGCTGTACAGTTCCATAGGTCTTGACAAAAGCAAAATATCATGCATCAATTTCTGTAGTATAACAGAATAGTTTTCCTGCTCTATAAATGGCCTGTATTCCACATATTCATTGGTCCCCACTTCTCCCTGAATACAGGTAACTACTGATCTTTTTACTGTCTTCAGAGTTTGCATATTCCATAATGTCATATAGTTGGAGTCACACAGTGTGCAGCCTTTTCAGATTAGCTTCTTTCACTTAGTAATATGTATGTAAGATTTCTCTATGTTTTTCCACGACTTATTGATAGCTCATTTCATTTTATTCCTTCATAATATTCCATTGTATGGGTGTACCACAATTTGTTATCCAATCACCTTTGAAGAACACCTTGATTGCTTCCAAGTTTTGGCAATTATATATAATGCAATTATGAATGATCAGTTGACTATATTTGTATAAATCTTCTTCTGGGCTCTCTCTTCTTGTCCATTAATCTATGTGTGTATTCCTTCACCAATGACACACTGTCTTGATTACTGTAGCTTTATAGTAAGTCTTGAAGTCACATAGTGTTTATTAGTCCTCTGACTTTGTTCTTCAACATTCTGTTGACTATTATGAGTCTTTTACGTTTTCATATAAATTTTAGTCTATTTGTTGGTATTCACAAAGTAACTTGCTGGAATTATGATTGCGATTATATTGAATCTATAGGTCAGGTTGGGAAAACTGGCAACTTAACGTATTGAATCTTTCTATCTATGACTATGAGTTGTTTCTCCATTTTTTAGATTACTAAAAAAATTTCTTTCATCAGATCTTTTAGTTTTCCCCATGTAGAGGTTATAAATATTTTGTTAGATTATACCTTTTTTAATTTTTTGGTGCAAAGGTAAATAGTATATTTTTAAATTTCAAATTTTAACTGTTCATTGATGATATATAAGAAAGCAGTTGACTTTTGTATATTAATTCTGTATACTGTAACTTTACTATAATTACATATTCATTCAGGGTTTTTTGTTGTTGTTGATTCTTTGAGATTTTCTACATAGACAATAATGTCATTTTCAAGTAAAGACTTTTATTTCTTCCTTCCCAATCTATATACCTTTTCTTCTCTTTTCTTTTCTTTTCTTCCCTTATTGCATTAGCTGGGATTACAGTATAATGTTGAATCCAGGTGGTGAGAGGGAACCTCCTTACCTTGTTTCCAATCTTAGGGGAAAAAAAACACACTTAATTTCTCGTCATTAAGCATAATGTTAGCTGTAGGTCTTTCACAGATGTTCTTTACCAAGTTCAGGAAGTTCCCTTCTATTCCCAGTTTTCTGAGAATTATTATCATGAATAGCTGTTGGATTTTGTCAGGTACTTTTTCTGCATCTATTGATTTAATCACATGATTTTTCTTTAATCTGTTGATGTGATGGATTGTATTAATTGATTTTTGAATGTGGAACCATCCTTGCATGTCTGAAATAAATCCCACTTGATCATGGTGTATTATTTTTATGCATTATTGGATTTAATTTGCTAATATTTTGTTGTGGATTTTTGCATCTGTGTTTATGAGAGATATTGGTCTGTGGTTTTCCTTTCTTGAAATGTCTGATTTGGCCTCATAGCATGAGTTACAAAGTATTCCCTGCTTCTATACTCTGAGACAGATTGTAGAGAATTGGTATCATTTGTTTCTTAAATGTCTGGTAGAATTCACCAGTGTAACTATCTGGGTCTGATGCTTTCTGTCTTGAAAGTTTATGAATTATTACTCAGTAAAAAACTATTAAATATCTATAAAAAGAAGTGCTCCTCCCAATAGTCATATACAATTATAATGCAAAATTCATATAAAGATAGATACTTGAACCTACTACTTAAAGAATAATAAAAATATTTTGATACTTTTGATTTGTTATCTATTCCAAGTAAGGAAAGAAATTGGGTTTACTCAGAATTGACAAGACAATAATTCTTCTATAAAATTTACACCATGCTTCAGTTCAATGCCACTGTAATCTTTTATGTTGAACAGGTGAAACACCATGGAGAAAACTGTCGTTTCTTCTTCCGTTTAGCTCACAAATCACAGTTTCCCATTCATTGAGTGCAGGAAGTGGGGGATGGGAAAGGAGTCGGAAAAAGCTGGCATTGCTGTTCTCCAGGCTTGGCAGATGTGCAAAGCATACTCATTTTCTCTTTCTTTTAGGGGGGCACTGTTGAAGGCTCTTTGATGACTCCACTCAGAGACCTCTACATTGCACATTTCCAAACTAATGCTGTCTTTGGCTAGACTCTTACTGCTCACATCTACCAGCTCATGCTCATGATAATGCATATCACAGTGGTTTTTCTCTTATAGTCCCTCATGCATCCCCTCTTACATAACTCTTGGTTTAACTTCTGTTTGGTTCATAGGATAGTCACACATTTTTGAAACACTAACTGCTCCACTGTTGCTCCCTAGCTCCCTGTCCTACTGGGTAGCTCCAGTCACAGATTTTTGCTTGTAGACTTTTTCAGGTATTAATGAGACACTGGCCCGCTGTGTACGTCTAATGGTTACACTAGAGGACATACATTAAGCCCTTTGTTCTATGTGAATGGAGGCCAGAAATAAGGGAGAGGGAAGCCTCCCTCCCCTCCCATGGAAGTGGGACTCAGTGCACACCTAAGACTGTTTCTGATACAATTCTCTCTTACAGTTTCTATATCCTTTTTTATACCTTAGTGTGGTAGTTTGCCTAAGCATCACAAGATCAGTTTTGGAGCTACCTTCTCAGCAAAGTGGCCCTGCACACAAAGAGTCTGTCGGCACACTTTGGAATGTAGAAATACTTTTTTTTTAACCTCTCAATCCATTAATTATTTTGCTTTCAAACTTTTAGATCTCTGCTGACAGGGAACAGAAGAAAAAAATTCCCCTTTAACATCCTGTTATTCTAAATGACTTTGGTATTTGTTCTTCTATTTCCTTGAATTATGGCTTGCAGAAATGTCAAGTGGCATTTTACTTTCAGGCAGAAGAATCTTTTCAATTTAGAAATCTAGCATGACCAATGCTGTGCAATCATAGAACGTTGGGAGTGGAAAAAACTTTTTAGATAGAATAAATTGTCCTCACCGATCTACCCAACTCAATTTTACAGATGAGGAAATAAAGTTATCTCAGGGTAACACAAGATAGAGTATTTTTTTTCTTTCTGTCACACTCCTGGAAGAGTGAAGGCAAATGTTACAGATTCCTGTTTAAGAATATTTTAGACAATATTCTAATTTCTCATTTTTTATGACAAACTCAGTATCCTTTAAAAAAAATTTTTATCAGCCTTTCTTAGATTCAAACTTGTCAATTTGAACTGCTTGCTTTTTTCCTGGCTTCATTATCATTTTATTTCATTTTGTATTGTTCCTTGACACTTTGTGTTATGAAAATTAGTGCTGATATATAGGTTTTTAATTCACATATTTCTCTTAAAACTAGAGCTTTGTTCTCTAGCAAATTAAACGAGAGTATGGCAGAGTAATCTCTTGTTGGTTATAAGTTTCAGTAGGAATTGGTAGATTCCAGAGGATGGGGAGCAAAGTTATTTCTATCGTAGAGCATTTTTTAAATGGAAAAATAATACATCAAAAAGCACTTCTGATCTTTAAAATTTCTGTTTTTATCTGATTCAAATAATTTTAAGACTTTGTAGTAATGAGATAGTACAGAATAATGTCATTTAGGAATTATTGAACTAATTGAAAGAAAATAGTTAAAAACACAGCCTCAGAATTGACCTGTTAGTTGCATCCTTCACTTCTCCCAGGAAGGTGACCAGGAATCCTTTGCAGAAAACATACAAGTGCAATAAAGTTGTCAGCTGTAGAACATTCTTTGTGTTTTCCATCTAACAGGGGAAAGGTTATAGATCATTTTCTCCTTAAGAAATATTGTTCTAAAGAATGTGCCCTTTTACCTAATCAGATTGATAAATTTAAAAAGAGAGCTATGCCAGCTTTCATCCACATGCAAAAATATGAAAGAAAAATAAGCGTGTGAAAGAATTTAGAAACACTAAAGAGGAAAAAGAACACCTGACATGTGTGCAGGTGATATGTTTAGATGGTGGGGGGACACAGTAAGAAAGATAGAGAAGGAAAAAGAAAAATTCTACAGAAAGTGGAAGAAGCAAGAAACACAAAGGAAAAAATGAAACGATTTAAAACTGTATTCTCATCTTAACAGCTAAGATTCTCTTCTCAGGATAAAATTTTTGATGTATATTTTCCTTTGGCTTATACATAAATACCTGGTTTTCACAGTACTTAAAATATTTTTTAATATTATTTGTGAGAAGTAGGTAGGTGATGAAAAATTATCTTCAATTTAAGTCCTGGGGAGATGAAGACGAATATAGCATTTTAGAGACCAATAGGAAGTCCTAATATTAAATTAACAATTGATGCAGAGACATAGTTTTACCTTCCTTAGATTCTGCAAAAATCATACTAGCATTAGAAAATGAAAAAAAAGAAGAAGTAATAAAGTGATAAAATAAGAAAAAAAGTCACAGTGCATATGTATTTTCCTTAATTTATAACAAATTTGGTTTCCGGAATCACACAAAATTATTCTGATCTAGAACAATTATAGACAAGATAAATAATTTAAACAATACAATCTCGAAATATTTCTTTATTACAAAAGTAATATATGGTCATTACAGGGAACTTTGAAAGTATTAATACAAATAAGCAAGGAGAAAAAGATGAAAAGAAACCACCTGTAGCAAAACTGTTGCTAACATTTAGACATTTCACTCTTCAGATCTTGTTCTAGGCATACTTACAAAATTAAACGGATATACATTTTATAAAAATGGAGACTTAGCATACACAATTTATCATCTGTTTTATCACTCAAAAAATATACAGTGAACACATTCTGTACAATTAACATGAGTGTCCATGGACAGCAACACTCTTAATGATTCCCTAGGAATTTATTGTGTAACTTTTTAGCTATCTTCTTTTTTTTGAACATGTAGTGTTTACAAATTTTAACTGGGAAAACATTTCTTTAAATACCTTCATGTGTATATGTTAGAATACTTGACTGAATTCGTAATTAGAATAAATTATTTGAAGTTGAATTGCTGAGTCAAAAGGTTTAAAGGCTTTTGGGTCATCTTGCTTAAGGTCATCGTACTATCCGGAAACGTGAGCTCTCCCACCAGCAGTAAGGAAAATAGCTGCTTTCCTGCCTCTGAACCAAGAATGGATGCTACTGCTTATTGTTTTAAACTGGAGGTTTTGTTGTTGTTGTTTTGTTTTAGATATAGGGCCTCCCTCTGTCACCCAGGCATACTGTCACCCAGGCGTACAATCATAGCTCACTGTAACCTTGAACTCCTGGGTTCAAGCAATCCTTCTGCCTGAGGCTTTTGGGTAGCTAGGACTACAGGTGTGGGCACCACATCCAGATAATTTTTAATATATATATATATATATTTTGTAGTGACTGGGTCTAGCTATGTTACTCAGGCTGGTCTCAAACTCTTGACCTCAAGTGCTCCTCCCACCTTGGCCTCCCAAAGTGCTAGGATCACAAGCCTAAGCCACTGCTCCTGGCCTTGAAGTGGAGTTTGTGACTATTCATGAAAGTGACATTTTTTTCACATATTTATTAACTTTTAATAATTCAATAAAAAGTTGAAAGAGGTATTAGAAGTCTACTAAACTAACTCCTATCACATCTTTAAGAGAATTGCATTCCAGACTCTTCTTGAATAATTCCTATGTGATGAACTCATCATCTTACAGATAGCCTTCTCTATGTGTAAGCTGTGCATAAAGCTCCTCTATTACTGAGCTAGACAGTCTTTATTACAGAATGTCTCTAATGTTAAGTCAGATCTATTCATTTGTAGAACTCTCATTCATTGATCTTTATTTTTATTCTAAGGTAACAAAGAGCAAGTCTACTCCCTCTTTTATTATCTGACACATTTCCCTTTGGCTAACATTAAAAAACTTGCTTATGGGAGAGAGACTTATTTTTAGAAACCAGGATAAGGAATCAGTGAGAAATAAAACAGAAATTTCTATTAATTTCACAGTAAGTTTATATAAGGCAGAAGGCATACTTCAAATTAATGTTTCTTAAACTTATGAAATAATTATGGTGTTCTAAATTCCATATTATTGTTAGGAGGGAACTGACATTTAATATTATTTATATGGTGTTGATTACCTAATTATTCTGCCAGTAGATTTTACATAAGAAATTAAATTAGAAAATAGACAGCTATAAGAAAAAATACACAAAACATTAAAATCCTTTTTTAATTAGGCTTTATATGACATAAAACACTTGGAAGATTGACAATCTACTTTTTTTTTTTTTTTTTTTTGAGACAGAGTCTCACTCTCTTACCTGGAGCGAGTGCCGTGGCGTCAGCCTAGCTCACAGCAACCTCAAACTCCTGGAACTCAAGCAATCCTACTGCCTCAGCCTCCCAAGTAGCTGGGACTACAGGCATGCGCCACCATGCCCGGCTAATTTTTTTCTATATATATTTTTAGCTGTCCAATTAATTTCTTTCTATTTTTGGTAGAGATGGGGTCTCGCTCTTGCTCAGGCTGGTCTC